>QEOT01003325.1:125305-169160 GCA_003123785.1 Pterocarya stenoptera | reverse complement strand
ATAATATACTATAATATATCACTATATTATTATATACTATAATATATATTATAGTATATATATTATATAACATATGGATCAAAATCTATAAAATCAAAAATATCAGTTTAGAAGTGTAACTAGTGTTGTATTAATTTTTCAAATCTCAAAATCGAACAAAACCGAACCGATTACACACCTAAACCCGTCTTACTACTCCATAGACACTTCATGTTTATCTTCGTTACCAAGTTCTTTTTCCCCACCGCAACTTCCTTCCTAAGTAACTATAGTTTTTAAGATGGGTTGAAGACAGGCTGTGAAAGGTAAGCAGATGATAATTCTGACTATTCGATATTTCACTTTATGTTTGAAAAATGATAGATATATAATATTTTTATATAATTCTGACTCTTTCAATTCCACCAACATGAGAATGTGAATATGGGATTTCAACTCGAGACTATGACGTCCGTTTATACAACCGTTCCATGACCGCTACACCCCCTTCCGGGTCAAGCCAAGTTTATTATTCTTATTAGCTATACTTTTTTTTAAGATTAAAGCCTTGTTTGTTTACATAGATGAGGTGATATGAGAGTTAAAAAAATATTATTATAATATTATTTTTTAATATTATTTTTATTTTAAGATTTAAAAAAATTAAATTGTTTATTATATTTTGTATGAGAATTTGATAAAGTTGTAATAATGAAATGAGATTATTTGAATAACCAAACGAGGCCTAAGGACTNTTTCTTCAAACTTCCAAAAAAAACACAAAAAATAATACAAATTTTTTTAATTTTAAAATAAGAATTATATTAAAGAATTATATTCTAATAATATTTTGACTTTATAATATTTTTATTCAATTTTTTCTCTCTCATCTCTCTAAACACAATAAAAATTTTTAACTCAAACTACTATTTCATTACTATTTGTAAAATTATCGTCTTACTCACTTCCCAAACAAACCCAAACTTTCAAATAATTAAATGTTTTTTTGAAATTGTTTACTCTAACTAAAAAATGACGAGCAAAGAGAAGTTTCACAAAAAAGAAAACGGACAAGCACAAGTTTCTATTATTCATTTACTTTTCATATTTATATGTGAAACAGTTTGAGCAAGTAGTACACTCTCAATTTAAACACTTTTCATTTTTTTTTTCTTTTTAAAAAAATCTATTTTAATTTTTTATCTAATCATTACTATATTAGTAAAAAAAAAAAAAAACAAAACTCAACACAATTTTTATATAATTAAAAAAATTATATTCATATAATATTTCCCCAATAAAACTATCCAGATGAAAAATTATTTTTAAAAAGATTTATTTAAATTTCTCTATATACTTTCACAAAATCTAATAAACAATATATTTAAAAAAAAGTCTTAAAGTTCTCAAAACTTCCCTTTCCAAAATCTTCGAAACAATTCGATAAATTTATGTTTCAAACATAATTGCTTGAGTGCAAAGTTGGAACCATAAGCGGTAAAAATCACGGGAAGATTCTAAACATTTTCGACAATGTATTGTTTTATATGATTTTAAGAAAGTAAATAGGAAAATACAAATAGGAAGAAAAATAGATTTTTTTCTAAAAACTATTTTTGCATTGAGATATTTGTAAGTTAAAAAATTGGGTGGCACTATAGCCACCGTTCTGCGGGGAGCTACCGTTAGTTATAGAACTTATTTTTATTTTTATTTTTTTCTTTTTTATACATGTATTTTTAACACTTTTAAATATTTAAAAACAATCTCACAATATTATTAAAAAATACTTACTTAATCACTAAGTTAAAAATAAATTTTAAAAAAATAACAACGGTAGAATATAGCGGTAGAAAAGAGCAATGAGAGTAGTATTTTCCTAAAAAATTATTTAAGATTGAAAGATATTTGGATGGAAGAAGAGATTTAATTTAAAAACATATAGTTAACCAAACAACGCCTTGCCACATATGCAATATATGTTATATAGAAAATTTCTATTTATCATTCAATCTATCATTATCCTCTCAACATCTCATGATGTGACATCAAATGATTGAACTACAAGTTGGATATAACAAGTGGTATCAAATCATTTAAGGGTAATAATACCCTTAGTACCGATCTATTATCCAAACCCGGCTTTATTTTCTTTTCTATTTTTTATTCCTTCTGCCTTGATTCAAAAGCACATCTATCTCCCTTATGTCTCCTTTGCAGCCACGCCAACCCCTTTGTCTCCCTTTTGTCTCATTTGCACCCACGCCAGCCCCTTTCCTCTTAGAAGCTTAATTCCCTTCCGACAAAAGCCCTCCCTCCCGACAAAAGCCCTCCCCTCCGACCAAAAGCCACCATAAAGGGAAAACCTTGGACCAACTGTTTGCATGTACCAGCAAGTGTGTGTAGGAGATGGGAGAAAGAGGGAGACTTAACAATGAAGATCTAACAAAATAGATCAGGTTCTAAAGCTACTTTGGAAGAATGCATACAAAAGAACATAGAAACCTAACTTTTGTTGAAATAGATTAGGATACCATAAACTCCATAATCAAGCCAAATGGAGAAGACAACAGGGCCCCCCGCTCGCCGGGGGGGGGGGGGAGGGTATAAAAAGACCACATTAAAAAAATAGATCAACTTCGGTGTACTAAAACCACCACAAGGAAATTGCAAAACAAAATGAGAAGCACAACAAACCAACTCAAAGCACAAGTGAAGAGTCCAAGCCACCAATATTCCTACTGTCCAAACAAGTCCGAACACCTTTGTTTTGACAAATAAGTGTTTTGAAATACCCCATCCTTATCGAGTAACGAACTCAGAAAACGAGCTGGTTGGCTTGGACTTGGTCCTTATCGCTAATGAATGTTTGGACAGCAGGACCAAGTTAGGAGTCCCGGGTATTTTATGCAAATTAGACATAGAGAAGGCCTACCATCACGCTAATTGAGAATTTCTTTTTTATTTGTTGAGGAGATGTGATTTTTGGGAGAGATGGAAGGGGTGGATGAGGTATTGTGAGTCAACGGTTCGCTTCTCGATCTTCGTGAATGGTGATACCGTGGGTTTCTTTAACAGTTAGCTGGGGTTGCGACAAGACAATCTAGTATCACCCCTCTTATTTGTTATTGTCATGGCGGCCCTATGTAGAATGTTGTCAGCTTCAGTGGAGGGTGGCTTTTTCTAGGGTTATTCAATAGGGGATACTACCCATGGTTCTACCATTATTTCACATCTTTTGTTTGCATATGACACATTGTTATTTTGTGAGGCAAATCCAAGTCATATTCAATCTTTAAGGGCTATCTTGCTTTGTTTGAAGCGGTTTTCGCGTTAAAAATAAATCTCTCTAAAACAGAGATGGTTGCTGTGGGTAATGCGCGCAATGTTAAGGGCTAGCTAACATAGTGGACTGTGTGGTCTCTTCGTTGGCTATGAACTACATTGGCCTTCCGTTGGGAGCATCATTCAAAGTCAAGACTATTTGAGATGAGATGTTAGAGAAAATAGAGCGTAGGCTGGCTGGGTGGAAAAAGTTGTATTTGTCTAAAGGGGGATGGATTACATTAATAAAGAGTACCCTTTCAAACCTTCTCACATATTTCTTGTCATTATTTCCTTTTCCAGTTAGTGTTGCCTCTTAGATTGAGAAGTTTCAACGAGATTTTCTGTGGAGTGAACATGGTGATGAGTTTAAGTTTCATTTACTTAGGTGGGACAAAGTGTGCTGGGTTGGAGGTTTGCAATGTGAGGGTCTTCAATAAGGCTCTTGGGAAATGGATGTGGAGATATAATTATGAGAGAAAAATATTATGGAAGGTGGTGATTGATACTAAGTATGGGAGTATAAGGGGAGACTGGTGCTCTAATGAAGTTATGGGGCATATGGAATGGGGTTGTGAAGCATATACGGAAAGGTTGGTGGTCTTTCTCTAGCAACATTAGGTGTGTATTGGGGATGGCAACAAAATCAGTTTTTGGCATGATGTTTGGGTTGGGGATATGGCTTTTAAGAATGTCTATCCCTCTATTTTCATTATTGCATGGGAACAAGATGTTTTGGTGGCTGACTTGCAGGAAATTACTAATGGTTCGCAGTAATGGAATGTTAATTTCATTAGGGAGGCACATGATTGGGAAGTAGGTGTCCTTGTTGAGTTCTTTAACTTGCTATACACCAATAGACCTACTGTTGCATTGGTGGATAAGTTGGAGTGGTGGCCTTCCAACAAAGGAAAATATTTTGTACACTCTTTCTATGAGACTATCACTACTTAAGTTCGTAATCATTTTCCTTGGAAGAACATTGAAGTAAAGCACCTCCTAAGGCTATTTTTTTTTTTGGGCTTATCATCATTGACTGGTGCTGTATGTGTAGAAATAGTGGTGAAACAGTAGATCATTTACTTCTACATTGTGAGTTTGCAAGGGCCATATGGAATTACTTTTTCAGCAAAGTAGGATTAGTAAAGGTTATGCCGGGAAGGGTGGTTGAATTACTAACTAGTTGGAGAGGGATCACAAGGACACCACAGATTGCAACTGTGTGGAAGATGGCTCCCATTTGCCTATTTTGGTGCATTTGGATTGAAAAAAATGATAGAAATTTTGAGAATCTTGAGTGCTCCTTAGAAGAGTTTAAGAGTGTTTTTTTTTTCTTCTTGAAAGACTTTATTTATGTGGGTCATTGTTATAGATTTAAATGGTCTCAGCTTCCATGATTTATTTGAAAAAATTTCTAGTTCCTAAATAGTAATCACATGTATATCTCATGTGTACTTAGGCAATGCCTATCTCTATATTAATAAAGTATCTTCTTACGTATATAAAAAAAGGATAATGCTTTATCTCCCGCTGGGGGCTCCCGCTGGGAGCTCCCGCTGGAGTTTGTATGTGTTTTTTTAATGTGTTTTTTTTAAAATTTTTTTATATAAATTTTTTTAATAATTTTAAATATTTTAGAAAAATAAGAAAATTAGTAATATTATTAAAAAATATTTTCTTAATCATGAAGTAAAATAAAAAAAATATTTTTATTTTACTTCGTGATTAAGGAAGTATTTTTTAATAATTTTTTTAAACTTTCTGATTAAGAAAATGTTTTTTAATAATATTCTAAATTTATTTTATTTTTTAAAAATATTTAAAAGTATTCAAAAATCTATATAAAAAATAATTTAAAACAAATATATGAATAAAACAACACTACACCCCCAGCGGTAGCTCCCAGCGGGAGCCACCAGCGAGGGCTGTAGCAGTATCCGATAACTAATAGAATAATAATCGGACCCGCATTTGTCTATCTTTTATGGAAAATGCTTGGCGTCCCGCTCCCAGCTCCCGCTGGGAGCTACCGCTTGCCTAATGTGTATTTTTTTGTGTTTTTTTTTTAATTTTTTTTTATATAAATTTTTTAATAATTTTTAATATTTTTAAAAAATATAATATTATTAAAAAACACTTTCTTAATTAGAAAGTAAAATAAAAAAATAATTTTTTATTTTACTTCGTGATTAAGGAAGTATTTTTTAATAATTTTTTTTTTACTTATTGATTAAGAAAATATTTTTTAATGATATTCTAAATTTATTTTATTTTTTTTAATATTTAAAAATGTTAAAAAATTTATATAAAAAATAATTTTAAAAAAAAAACACACAAAAAACACTACAACAGCCCCAGCGGGAGCTCCCAGCGGGAGCCCCCAGCGGGGGCTGTAGCATGATCCATAAAAAAAATGTAAGCCTTAAAAACATAGTTGCAAAAGCAGAACCAGTGAGCAACAAGCAAAAGTGTGATTTTCACTTCCATGGCAGGGGGAGAAATAGAGTTGTAATGGATTTGGTGTGAGAGAAAGATGAGTTCTAGGATGCCAGCCCTAATATTTATATTGAAAATGGAAAAATGTGAGGATTAGAAAATGTAACCCTTTTCAGCGTCGGTGGTTTTTGGTTGGATGGGAGGGCTCGTCAGAGGGAAACTGAGCTTCTGAGAGTAGAAGTGCTGGCGTGGACGCAAAGTGGACATATAGGAGATAGAGAGGCTTATGAATTAAGGAAGAAGGAAGGAAAAAAATAAACAAAAGCAAAAACAAAAGCCACGTGAGCTTAGGTAGTAGATAGGTAGTAATGGGTAGTAAGGGTATCATTACCCATCATTTAATACCACATAATGGAATGGTGGGAGGATGATAATAAAACTGGTGGTGGGTAGCATCACTCATATATATAAATATATATATATATATATATATATATTATGGGACGAGTTTCCTATTAATGTGGAGATTCAAGCCTTGTTAGAAACTTTAACAAGAGTTGAAAGGAAGGACTAAAGTACAAATTTTAGAAAATCCAAGAAGTAATGTACAAAAGCTGAAAACTCAAAAAGCAAATAAATGAATCAAGGATTGATTTTTCCATTCAAATATGAATTCAGTGTCAAAGAGGCTTACAATGAATTATAGATACATGTAATCTGTGATCTTTCAACATTTGCTTGCGGATCCATTCGTCGCCAACTCGCCATACAGCCAACTGTCTCCCTTCTTCTTAATCAGTCTACTAAATCCAACCAATGGATCAACTATTTCTAAAATGGATGATGGTTTGTGACAGGATGAATCGACCAACAAAAATCTCACGTTCTTTTTTTATATTTTCAAATCCATGCTTGTCTCAGAATGTGAAAATGCACCCTTGTAAATGTGGAATGAGTTGCATCGGCTTTCCACCTGCTAACCAATCATGGCAAGGTAGGGTTCGCAAGTCCCATAGATTCTGCAACTTCTCTAGCGTCAAAACTGTCTGCTTGTGCCTAAACAATGCAGAGAACACATTTATACGGTTAGACATGTGAATGGCGGCATAGGGCTTGGTGGGGGGTAGTTCCTAATGTTGATTTTCACAAAGCAATACGTCAGAAATAAACACGAAACAAAGATAATTTTTGGAAAAAACATATTGATTCCTTTATTTTTATTTTTTCTTTCCTCTCTTTTCCTTCTCAACTTTTGACGAGTTTTTCCGTTTTATCTCAAACGTTTTATTAAATCTTCTTCCATCTTTCTGATGCCATTATCCTATCCTACAACATCGATGCCAGCCATGGATCACCATCACTTGGAAGAGTACCACAATTATCATACAATACAACAAAATACTCATTAGTCATACTTTGAGAAAGAAAACAAGTTATATATATATTTATCATGATATGTATACATACACATCATAACTTATCTTTTTTTATAAGCACACATATATATTAGATACACACATCATCTATATATCTATATATGTACGTACAGATAAAAAAAAATATCTACATATGTACATAGATTTATGATGCGTGTCCTAAAAGATTTCAAACATATATATCATGGCTGAAAGTATACTTCTTACAACATTTTCGCAAATTTACCAAATATACATACCTGAAGACGATGCAACAGATACATCAAGGAGAAATGTACAAATACCTGAAGACAATTTATAATAGTTATCAAACAATTCAAATCCATCTATATAATCTTCGTTACAACTACAAGATGAACTCTTCTTACCAAATAAAAAAGCAGGATAACTCGAGCTGTCGGGTACCGCCAGAGAAATCTAGTAGCCCTAACAGCCCCTGAATCCAATAGTTTTGCAGCCTTCTGCAACTGCCCAAGATAAGGTGAACACAAAAGTCAACTAAGGAAACAGAGGGCAATTGTGCAAGATATAAGAGCAGACATACCTGTAGGCTTGCACCAACCATATGGCGGTGATACAAGGGGAGAGGCCTGCAGTTATTACTTCATTAGACAATTTTCCAAGAACGAATGATAAAAACCACAAATTGAGATGAAACTGCTGCACACATGTTCATAGGGACACACATTTATCAAGTGTAGCCAATCAAGTAAATTCCGTGGAATCGCACTTCAATGGAACTTTGGCCTTAGCTGGTCACCATGTCCATCACTACGAGTATGTTTTATTTTGTTTTTTATTCTTTTGGTTGGGGGCCGGGCCATTGGAGGGGGTTCAAGTTGAAGGTAATGCAAGGACTCCAGGAACGACAGGGAAATAAAGAAGAATATGCTCAGGCAGAAATAACAAGGCTGTGCAATTAAATAAATCATACACCTCCAGGGAGATTGAGTGGGAAAAGAATGTGCAAATTCGTAGGAACTTGAGGCATTGTAAAGCCTAATCGCATTGTGGCCCTGTAAAAATGTTTTTTAGAGCTTCCTAAAAACACCTTCATTTCCTTTGTTCAGTCTCGGAATAATAATAAATTTAACAAATAAGTGATGTGAGACCACTACTCTTTTATCAGACATCTGCCTACCCCACTTATCAAAGAAACAAAAGATATCTGCCTACCCAATAACTTCACAACGTGCAAGGAATCACTAACATCAACTAGCACCTTAAAATTGAGTTCAAACCAACTCTATTAGAAAAATCCAAGAAGAAGATGTGTTAATGTGTTCTGCTCATGACGAGCCAGAACCATCAAGGAAAGCATATATAACTACGTATATGACAATAACAATAATAATAATACTTCAACAAAAGTCAACATACTCAAGTGCTTTAATTTCAGTGTCTTCTTCCCAAGTTGTTGATGCCCTACGGGACACTCTACTCCTTTCAACCTCTACCTGTTCAATATAACCGCAACATCGCAAGTAAATCCGATGATAGTTAAACAAGATATTTCTTTTATAAGTACCAAATAAAAAAAACAAGATATAAAAAGATTGAACTCCAGAATATAAATGACTTGAAGTGAAGCAAAGCAAAGAGCACCAGACCTGTACTTCTTGAATCCGCTTTTTTTCCTTCTCCAATTGAAACTCTGCAGCAGCTTTTTCACTAACCATGGCCTCTAACTGTGTTTGCTTGTAGTACTGAATAGTAGATAAAATTCGAGATACAAGAATTCATCATAATATTGGATATCGTATAATAACTGAATTGAGGAACCATGCAGTTTTAAGTTCAAGTTACCAGTAGATCAGTTAGTTCACGGTAGCGTTTCTCTAGCTCCATGTGCTCCTGTTCAATGGCAGCTATTATAAACAAGTGCTTCTTAGATATATACTGTTTACAGAACTAATCATATCATTGAGAGACACCTAAAGAAATTAGAACAATAATAAGAAGTGCCAATAACTTAATTGAATGATGTATTAAAAGTCGCAAAGAAAAAAAGGATAGTCTGATGGAATCAACAAAAGTTCTCAAGTTCCAGTATGTACACCAACTTATAGTATAATTCAACCTCATACCTGAATGAAGAAAATATCTTCAACAAACAATAATTGTGGGAAGCTTTGATACTGAAATTGTTGTTATGAGATTTTCCTTGGTTGCACATTACCATTCAATTATAACAAGCTTATAACCCACGCAATGCACAGATTGTTGTGTATGAGGGAGAGAGATTTAGAGAGAGATCGGGTTTTATAGTGGAGAAATTCGAAATAGTTTATAGGACAGTTTATTTGACAAAATAATATAAAGGTTGAAATTAGTGCATTTAGATGGAGACTTGAATCAGTTTATATCTTTATATATAAAAAAAGAAATGAAACTTAAAAGTTACAACAGTTCATAATGAAGCATTGCTTTTAAAAGGATTACCGCTCTATAAACATAACACTTCAAGTTTAATGGGTAGAATGCCACATCGGAGTCATATGACTCCACTTAAAATATAAAACAATATAAATGTTGAATTAATACTTTTGGGTAGAGTCTTGAATCGGTTTATATCTTTATATATAAGAAAAGAAATGAAACATAAAAGTTACAATGGTTTATAATGAAACATTGCTTTTAAAAGGTTTACCGCTTCATAAACATAACACTTCAAATTTAATGGGTAGAATGCCTACTTTTATGAGTAAAATGCCATGTCGGAATTATGACTCCGTTTTTATATATAGTAATAGATACCGCTTTTCAAAGCTTTAGAAGGTAGATAGGATTTTTTTTTTTTAACACTCATTCCTATGCACTGCCAACCATGATACCTAGCCATAGTATCCAAATATGCATGGAAAGAGAAAATTTTGATGCCTTGCGTTTAGCTC
Source organism: Pterocarya stenoptera (assembly GCA_003123785.1). Taxonomy (NCBI): domain Eukaryota; kingdom Viridiplantae; phylum Streptophyta; class Magnoliopsida; order Fagales; family Juglandaceae; genus Pterocarya; species Pterocarya stenoptera. The sequence goes on along the minus strand of QEOT01003325.1, from coordinate 159,091 downwards.
ATGTATTCATAGAAATAATAAAATCCTTCGGAAAAGGGTTGGGGGTGTTGGTGTACTAAAGAGGGGAATGAGAGCTATGGTGTGGGAGTTTGAAAGCATATAAGAAGAGGGTGGGGAGTGTTCTCTTGCCATACTAAACTTGTGGTGGGGGAGGGTACTCGCATACTAAACTAGTGTGGGGAGGAGGCCCTAATGGATTCTTTTCCATCTGTATTCCGAGTGGCATGCGATCAAGAAGCTTTAGTGGCGGATCTTATAGTTCGTTCAGGGGACCAAGTCCAATGGAATATCACTTTTAATATGGCAGTTCAAGATTAGGAACTAGACAACTTTGAGACTTTTTTCAGCCTTGTGTATTCTGTGAGACTAAACGAACTGCAAGCTGACAAACTGTGGTGGAAACCTGTGGGTAAGGGTGCTTTCTCGGTTAGTTCCTTCTATAAGGCCCTTACTTCTCTTCCATATATGCATTTCCCTTGGAGAAGATTGTGGACGAATAAGGCGCCCCCCAAAGCTCTTTTCTTCACTTGGACAATTGCTTTGGGTAAGATCTTGACAATTGATAATTTGCGAAAATGCCGGGTAATTATTTCAGATTGGTGTTGTATGTACAAGAAAGCTGGCGAGATAATGGATCATCTTTTGTTACACTGTGAGACAGCTAGAGTAGTGTGGAGCGAAGTGATCAGTCAATTAGAGTTAAGCTGGGTGATGCCAGCTACAGTGGCGGAGTTCTTGGGCAGCTGGACAATTCCTGGTCGTGCTCCACAAATCAAAACTGTATGGAAGATAGTACCTATATGCATTTTGTGGTGCACATGGCGTGAACGTAATGAGCGGACTTTCGAAGATAAAGAGTGGACACTAGAGGAGCTTAGAGCTTTATTTTCCCGTACCTTATGTCTTTGGGCTCTAGCTATTGATTTTAATGGCCTAAATTTTCATGATTTTCTAGTTTCCACTATAACGACTTAGATAGGCCTAATCCTTTGTATATCATCTTGTGTACTTGGGCTTTGCCTATCCTTTATTAATACTATTGTTTACTTATATATAAAAAAAAAAAAGACATAAGAAAAGAATATAAAACTTAAAGTTGCAATTATATCATGCACCTAGTGTTTGGATATGACTTCCCATGCAAAACAAGAAAAAATCAGTACCCATGTAGCCATATCGATGTCCAATTACCAAGTTTGTCACACGTATATGTCCAAATTAGTTCAATTCGATACACATGAAGAACTAAGGTTGAACCCCTCATCCATGCACATTACCAAGAATACAAACAATGCACATTACCATAAAAAAACAGCAAAAAGGTGGATCAGTCAGAGAGGTTACCTGACGTGAATAATGTTCAGCATCTCTTCTCATTGCAGCCATTTCTACTCTCATTTTTTGCACTTCAGCCTAAAATCAAACATTCAAAAAAGTTATGGCAAACAGTTAAAATCATGATGAAAAATTACACGATTTGTATGAGAACATCAGCAGGCAAAAAAAAAAAAAAAAAGAGAGCTTTAAGTTTCTTTTTTTATATATTAAAAAAGATCCATGAGGCTGTTTTTCAAATAACAATTAACAAAAAATCCGCGATCCCCCACAAATTCTCTAGTCAAATCCTAAACATCCTCCCTTAATGAGAGGAAAAGTATCACTATGCAAAAAGTTGAATGGAATTAAAAAATTGTAAGGCAACAAGCAAATGACACTTGCCTCCAAAGAAGAAAGTTTGCCGTCAGCATCTCTCTGACCTTGGCGTGCACGTTCGACTTCTTCCTGCCATGCCTGCATCTAAATACATAAAAAAAAAAAAAACATGATGGAATCTTTTTTTTATCAGTAATAACGATTTTATGGATGAGGAATAGGCATAGCCCAAATACATGGGACATATACATACATGATGGAATTATAGCAACATACCATAAAAATTACTACTACTACTGCCAACTGCTGCTAAAGGACTAAATTATTATTTTTGTGATCGGTAAACAAAATTATATGGATCATAAGAATGGGCAGAAGCCCCAAGTATTGACATAATTGTATGTAAATAGCAGGATAGTTGCACAATTTAAACTCTTGGTTCCCAGAAGTAATAGAACCGTGTTCACAACTGAAACCAATCAAAAAATTGAAAATATTCCCAAAAGCCAAAAGTTGAAAGGTTGCATTCAAAGCAGAAAGCACCTTAAACCCACTGTGAAACATGACACACATCCCACTAAAAAAACCACTGAAACACCAAGCTTCAAAAATCCTGTAGTCAAATCAAATCCAACTGACTTCAGGATAACATCTGTTCTTTCAGAATTAGAAGTTTTGGATAGCAATTGAGGATTAGGAATTATTAGTCAAGTATCAGATTACTGGTCATGAAAGAAAAACATTGGTTCCCTTAGACTATCCCATATCAGAATTTATTCATTTATCAATAAAGAATAAACTAAAGGAGGTCAGTCACAGACAGTGAGGCTAAAATTTTTTAACTCAAGGTTTATTGTACTCTTAAAATGCAGACCTGAATCATTTGATTTGCCTCATCCAGCGACTTCTTTTGTCCACGACGAGCCCGAGCTTCCATGTCTTGCAGCTCTTGATTTAAAGATGCACATTCAACCTAATGACATATGGTGGGGAAAATCTAACTCTATGCCAGGAAAGGAGAGAAAATTCCTTTGGAAAAAAAAAAATTAAAAATGGAAACAGTAAGAATGTTTTTATCTACCTCAAGCAATGCCACCTTCTGCTCAAGCTCAGCTGCCTTTGCTGTCCTCTCATCTGCTATTCTCTAAATGAGGAAGAAATTCAGGGAATTCAATGGATATGATACACGTCATGATCAAACGACAAGGACATACTTCAAAGTTGCTATTGGGAAAGGAAGAAAATGCATCAAATACATCACATGAATATTATCATGGAACACTAAGCATAAGACAACGGGATATGAATACAACATATTTCATCTATACAATTATCTGGTTTTCAAGATGTACCATCGTAAGCAATCGATCACTAACATAATGTGTGCTTACATTACCTGGATCCTTGCTAGGGCCGTGGATGCCTCAACTGCTCTATGTTCCAATTCCACTTCTCTTTCCATAGCAGCCTGTTTCATGAGATAACAGGTTATTTGCAAGAAAGAAACACAACAAACGTGAATCAATTATTCTAGGTACAAACCATTTTGGTAGCATTATGTGCAGCACGCTCGTCTTCTGCTCTCCGTTCCACAGAAGCCAGCTCCTCTCGCACAGCCTGGAAAAGAATGTCACTCTCACAAACCTTGGAAAAGATTCTATTTTTTTACTAATCTCACCATGTCAGCACGTGATTATATGTAAGAGATGTTACATGCAAGGATGAACAACCAGCTTACTTGCATCATCCTCGTCTCTGTTAGTTCCCTATTTCTCATCATGGACTCCATGTTTGCCTGATGGGAGTAATCTAAGCGTTAGCAGAGCATCATATTAAATCCAATTCAGGAGCTTCCACAGTGAAATAAAGAAAATTTTGTTCGTTGGGATATGAGGGGCAGCTCAAAGTAGTTAAATGGTAAAACATAGGTAGAAACTGAAGAAGTACTTCACATGATTTTTTTTTTATAGGTAAACAAATTTTATTGATCAAAGAATTAGGCAAAGCCCGTTACAATACAATAAAACCTATATGCCCTAGTTAAGAGGGTGCCAAAAGTACTTCACATGATTATTGTGTCCAAATAGAAAATATTAGCAATGGAGTTATTCTTATCCCCAAACTAGACCTGGGGCAGTAGCAAATGCATAAACAGACAGCAGCTAACAGGGTATTTTTTAGGGTTGAAATGTGGGAAAGGTTACGAAAATATGCACATCCTTTTCAATTAGTTAGGGAAACAGAAGTATCTAATACAAGAAGCCTAAATGAAAGGAATGTGACAATGTTTTTTTCTTCATTCATAACTGAATTTGAGTCAAAGGGTTGTTCCCGAAGGTTGATAGGTTGGAAAGGTTAGGAAAAATGAGAGTTTGGAAATGACTCACAAGTTAGTTCAGTTTACGAATAAAATACATAACCCAGATATTAATAGTCTAATCTACTATGTCATAAGCAGGGGATTGGAAAAAAATCATCACGTTGTGATATAACAACAATTTCATTGAAAGGATAACACCTTATGAACCTATGGCATGAAATATGCATCTACAAGCTTCATCAATACCTTCAAAATCCATGAAAATACCTGTGCTTCCTTCCAAAATTTATAAATTCCCTCTGATTCATCCTTAGTCCTAACTCAATAAATGGTCTTGAGACACTTTTTTTTTTTTTTTGATGGATGGTCTTGACACACTTTGTGAGATACTTTACAAGAAAAATACCCTGAGATGATATAGGTCTTTCTGGCTATTAATTTAAAGAGAGGATCTTTTCTAATATACAGGCAAAGCAAACTGATATACAAGTTATAGAAGGTTGAATAAACCAATGTATGAATACTACAAGAGAAGTATCTGCATATTTAGTCACACCAACATGTAAGTGACCCAATATGTTTTATCTTAATACATTTTTTTATTAGAGTTTCTAGTAAGACAAAATAAAGCTCGTATTTGACTTAAAATATAAATATGGGAACTGAAGAAAGAATTGGTGAAGACAGTTACTTTAGGTATGGCACACTAGAAGAGACTCATAATGCATATGGTGAGTGTGGTGAACCTGCAATGAAGCTAGATTTCCTTCCGACAAGGCAGCTTGTTTCTTAAGTGCGTCCAGAGAACTGACAAGTGCCTCAATTTCAGAGTTTTTTGCTGCCAAAGCCTCAACCAAATTTGACTCTACTCTTGACACTTCACTTTTGGATTCAGATAGATCTTGCTGCAGCTGCTTTATGCGAGCTTCAAATGATTTAGACAGCTCTCTCTGAAAAGATAGCAATTTAACTAGTGATCAGCACTCCTTATTCGCATAACATCGAGATTACAGAAGAAAAAACCAGAAATTTATTACTTAATTGAACAGGGATGGTGTTCTACCTCAGCAATAAGAAGTTCCTCAAGCTGTGCATTCTCAGATTTGTACTCCTGAAGACGGGATGAAAGTCCGGCACAGACCTGACCACTTAAAACAAAAAAGATTAAAAAAGAATGTAAACAGAAGATTCTGACAAGCAAGCAACCCTGCACTGGTAGGCTGCTCTAGATTACATGTAGAGCATGCTTATCCCAAAAGGTAACATTTTCTGAAGAATGTTACTTTAAACAAGCAACCGATGCTGAAAGGTGTGTGGTTCAAAAAAAGGTAGAGAAGTTTGTATTTGACGAGATGATTTAAACAAACTTATTTTTTTAGATAAACAGGAATGAGGCAAACAACCCTGTATAAGGAGGAAAAATCAGATTCAGTTCCTTTTTATTGGTCTGTCAGAGAGATAAATGCAGGTAGGAGTGTACACCAACACGATCAGGTTGGAAACACACCCCTTCAGACTTCTGATCCAATCAGGTCAGGAGAACAAGACATGCCATTTTTCATTGTTTGTTACGAAACAAGTATGATCCCATAGTTCCATTAATAGTTAGATCCAACAACCATACTTCATTTAATATCAAAATAATATTTTTATTTATAAGTATCAACATAATAGAATATAAAGAAAGAAAGGTAGACAGAGAGATCCCAATGTCAATTCCTCTTACTATGGTATACATCTGCAAGTGTGAATAAAGGGGCATTTTTAGAGCTTACCCGAGCTAGCCTTGCCTCTTTAGACTGACCAGTGGAAACTGTAGTTTTAAGCAGTCCCTGAGCCTGCACATAAATAAAGGAACTAGTCAACAGAAACTCTTAATTGCAGGCATGCAAGAAATATAAAGCTCAAACAAATAAAGTGCATATAGATAGTCCCCCCCCCCCCCCCCCCCCCNTACTTTGGCTAGCATCATTTGGAATATCTTCACTAAAAATCTCAACTTTTTCGGCAGGTAATGACAAAAGGGGATGCTCTTTAGGAACATCTGAAGCATTCTCACTGACAAGCTCATCATTTGAAGTTGAAGAGACAGCTTCCACATCTGTAAGAATTGAGGGAACTTCCATATGGTGGTCATTATTTTCAACCACATCACTTACCGGTCTCTCTGTTAGAGGAATGCCTACCAAAGGGGAATCTTTTTCAATATTGTGCTCCTGGACATTGTTTGTTTGGGCGACAGATATAGTAGGAGTCCCATCATTTTCAACTAATTGAACAGCCATGTTATTTTCGCGTTTCACATCTACTAGTGGCATCAATGCACTAGTTTGATCCTGTGAAGTATCTGATTCAATTCTGGGGACTTTCTTTTGGGACTGCAAGAAATCAACATGTGAGAAGAGCCCATCGATAAGAATACATAAGAACTACTTCTGGGTACAGGTACGCTGGAAAGTACCTTGGTCTTCAACTTCCTCTTGGCATGAGATCCTTGCCCATTAGAAGCTTAATAATTCAGAAAGGAAAACAAAAACAGAAATAAGCACCAGATACTCGTTCACAAACACTTGATCACTTGTGGCCAGCTAAAAAACATCTTAAATTCTATGATTTGTGCTTATTATTCATTATGGAGTCCAGAAAGGAAGTCCAACTTCCCCATAATCAGTGGAAATCTGTTCACTTCTTCATTTAACAAATTCCAAAAACATGAACCCCACAGGCACCCCAACTCCTGTGGAAGGAGAAGAGTTTAACCCTCACCATTTCAGGAGGGAAACATTAATATATATATATTTTTATAGGTATAACTTATAAAATAATATTAATTTTCATAGGGAAACATTAATATTATAGTTTTATAACAAACAAAAAGAATTAAAAGATAGAACCCTACGCGAAGTGTCAACAAGAACATATCCTGCAAATGAGATAAATTTAAAAGTTTCCCAGTCAATTGAGATCTATACCTGCAGATTGAGAATCAGATTGCTCATCAGACAACTCATTGACAACCAGCTTTGCCCTTCGATCTACAACTTCAAACAAATCTGACCCAAAAAACTAAACAATTTCAGGTTCTTAATGTGGGAATATGTGTGACTAAATCCTACAACAGGTACTTTTCCAAGTCAAAAGCGAAAGAACTAGGATAAAGAAATTCGATCTAAACCTTCTATATGTAGACGTAATAAATGAAAGGAAATCACAGCTATAGTTTTCCACCTTTAACTGACACCATATTTGAAGTAAAAAGTTCCTGATTGGTGATGTAATGCCACAGGGGAAGGCCCAAACCACATCTAGGCCATACTCCAAAAGAATTAGTCAGTGGTACAATTGGAGCCCCATTACAATCATTATATGGAGTAAGAGTTTCTCCCTCTCAAGCAATGTGGGGTCCCAGACACCACCTACACTCATTAGTCAGTATGGGGTATCACAATCTCCCTTAAATTCCCGATGTCCTTTTTGGGCCATTCCTCATAGGTGGCATGGCTCAAGTTCCACACTTTTGGGTGGGATAGACTTTGACATCATTTCCAACACCCTAAGGGAAGGCCCAATCCACAGCTGTGCCATGTTACAAAAGGACTAGTCAATGATACAATTGGAGCCTCCTTGAATCATTATAAAGAGTAAGAACTTCTCCCTCTCAAATAATGTGGGATCCCATACACCACCTACACCCATCAGAACTTCTCCCTCTCAAATAATGTGGGATCCCATACACCACCTACACCCATCAGTCAGTATAGGGTATCACTGGTAGTGATCAACTAAAGTATAAACGGACCTTTTCATGATACAAATTCATAATGCTTAGCTATGGGATGCTAACTTTAACCATTTACCATACAAAATAGATTTAAATATGTATGTTGTAGGAAAGAAGCAGTTTGGGGTGTAAATAAATCAATGAACTTGATTACTTTTGTAGGAAGATCTCCTTTACAATAAAAAAAATGAAATGATCTCTCCAAGCTACATTTTTATTCAGATGGCTGCAAAATACTTCCCAAAGGGGGGAGGGGGTAACAACCACATTTGTAATACTAGTAGTTTTTTTTTATAAGTCACAAGGAACCACCCGCCCATTTGCTGTTATGTTGTCACTGAAACCATCTGAAATTGATGCCACGTGATACTGACTAAAAACAAAGAATGCCCAAAAAAAAAAAAAAACAATAGGTTTACGAAATAAATATGAAAACCAAAAGAGGGAGAATCAAGCTTAACAGATTCCATTTGAGTTCTACCAATTCCAATGTGTGTTGCAAATTCTAATACACAGTTAAGGTCTAAACACAAAATCAATCCCGATAAAGCTTCGGAGCAGGCATGAAACACAATTAATCCCCAGCATGAAGCCGAATATCGAACAAGAACAAATAATCGAAAGAAACAGAGGCCCAAAGATCTACACCTTCTGCGGCTTTGAGCCACGAAGCCATTGAATAAGCGTGGTTAGGATCTGAAACAGCCGCGCCTTATAGACCAATCAACGGGGATCCCATGAACCAGAGGGAGAGTGCACCAGACGGCGTCGTTGCAAAATACCCAACAACTAGAATCCGAAAAATGATTGTTTATGGAGAAAATGAAATGGTCTGGTTTGGAGAGAAGAAGCTGATAAAAGTTACAAAACCATGAAAAAAACAATCAAACAATTTCGGCGATGATGAGCCTACGTTTAACGCATCGGATCGGAACGTCGTGATTTTGTCAAGACACAAGGTAGTTAGGATGTGTTTGGTTCGGAGTAAAATTGAAGGAAGGTGGGAGCGGTCAAGTGCAACCTTTACTACTGAATTATGAAGGTCTCACTAATGTATGACCTCCACGTGGCAGGTGAGAACAGTAGAAAATTTCGCGCTTTCGAGGAAAACAAGGCCTGAAAACACGGTAAGGCCCATTAGGGCTTTTGTTTTAATAGGCCCAATAATGTTCTCCAATCTCCACCAAAAAAATATATAAATAAAAAGGACTCTCTAATTTATTTTTATTTTTTTAATGACTTTTTGTTTTGAAGGAGTTTCAAACATTTAAATAGAATTATTCTTTTGTTTGATTTTTTTTAGACTTCCTATTCTATATGAAATTTCAATACACATGTGACATGTCTATTATTATTTCTCTTAATATTTCAAATGAATAGTAATTCAGAAATAATATTCTCAATCTATCATAATGATGTGATCTCATTAAAAAGTGATGACTAATTAACTTTGATGATATAGCCTCTTGTGATAAGTCGGGAGTAGGTCACGCAAGGAAAGATGATCTCCAGCTACAACGTGATTGTCGTGTATGTTTGATGACGTGGCATGTTGCTTACCAATGTTCTTGTCGAGGAAGAGGTTGATGAATTAGAAGTCGTTTGGATTGAGAAACGTACAATCTCAACCCAACTCATCTCATCATTATAATTTTTTTAAATTTTTACATAAAATATAATAAACAATTCAATTTTGTCAAATCTCAAAATAATAATAATATTATAACAATATTTTATTCAACTCATATAAAACTATCTCATCTTATTTCATCTCATTATCCAAACAATTCTTTAAGATACATTAATAACTTGAAGACACTATTAATATTTATTGCAATATTAACAAGGCTTGACAAATATCTTGAATAACAATGGGCCATCAACATTGAAAAACGATAATTTAGCAAAGTGGAAAAAAATGTATGAGAGAGTATATAATTTGTGCTTTAGGGATTATTTAGATTGAGATATTCTCTTAACTCATCTTATCTAATAATTATAATTTTTTTAAACTCTCACACAAAATGCAATAAGCAATTTAACTTTTTCAAATTCTAAAATAAAAATAATATTTTAATAATATTTTATTCAACTTTTATTTCATTTCATATCATATCATCTCAACGCACTATCCAAACCTCTCCTTAGATTCAATCAATCGTCAAGAGATTTCACCATATTATACAAATTAACTCTTTAACCAAAACCCAACAATTATATCTTCATCAGCAACTTCTCGTAGAAGCACGTCTATATTTGAACATCTTGACGGAGGAATAAAATGGTAATGGATCTTAAGAATATTGATGTTAATTAGCTTAACGGTGAGGAATGGCCGTGAATTGGTTTGCTGTCTCCTTGACTGTTTTGATAACTTTATCGATTCGGTGCTGCATAGTGAAGATACTATCTCCTCCTCTAATATTGTTCATCATGGCTGCTAGAGATCACTCACAAAAAGGGAGAGGAAAATCTATATATTTTTCTAATAAAAAGGAAGTTCATTGTTACTACCTACATAAATTTGGTCATTAAAAATTGAGTATTTGAAAAATCAGTTCCGTTACGTACAGTCGCCGTGCAGTCGGATGACGTGGTAGCTGATATTAATTAAAAAAAAAACAAAACAAAAAACAAAGTTTCGATTCCTGCTTCATTCTCCTGCACGTCTTGCGATTTGTGGTTTTCGACTTTGGTTTCCTTAGGCGATTTGTGGTCTTCGTTGGTGCTGTTGGTGCTTCTCTTGCTTCTCCGTTGGTGCTTCTCTTGCATTGTGGTATTCGACGATTTGTGCTCTTTGCTCGAGCTTAAAGTGGTTGAGTCCGTAAGTATTAAGGAAGAAAATAAGCAAGTGCACAAGCAGTCGCCCAAGAAGAAGAATGCATCAGCACATGCACAACCGAAACCAACACTCAGCAAATACCCATATTGCAGAAGCAAGAAAATCACAACAGAGATTTTCTCTTTTACACATTCTGTCGATCAATTGATTTTCATAATGAGTTGTAATCTCAATATGGTATCAAGAGCTTGTTGAAAAACCATCGTCTTCACCAATTTTTTTTTTCTCTTTCTTCTGTTTTTTCCATGGCATCCGAAGACTATTTCCCCATCTCTTCCACACAGAACCCAACGCCCACCATCAACCCATCCATTCTCAACTTTGCAACTCACTTCATCACCACTATTGGCTTGAGTTAAGGTAATTGTGCTTCTAATTCTTGTTAACAGCTTGAGGCAATGAAATTGAAAGAAGCAGCGAAGGAATCGAGAACCAGAAGAAAATGTCGAAGAAAAATTACTTCTCTGCCATTACCCCTAGCAGCCGGAAACCCCACTCTCCCCATTCGCCCATGGACCCCCACGCGCCCCCAGCCAAAGGTGAGAACTTCGTCCACATCGAGAACCCTATCGCTGTCGAGAACTTGAGCGAGAGCATCGTTCATGTTGAGGAGCCGCCACCGAGATACGATGATACATGTGACGAGGATGTTTCCGCAAGTAACGAAGCCGATACCTTGGAGCAGAGGAAGATACTTCCAGAGGAGCTCTCGAGAAGCGTGCTGGTTCGTTCTTGCTATTCTGCCGCTGAGGGTGGTGTCTGCGACGTCGATCTTGTTGGCATCGCTCAGGAAGCTCTGGTGTAGCTTCGTGGAAGGATCGAGAGAGGGACTTTTTGAGATAGAGATGAAACGCAAAGAGGGAGGGACTGATGAAGAGAGGGAGGGAATGAAATGAAAAAAATATTTTTTTGAGGGAGCCGCTTACACGCCGTTTGCCTGGGTCGACTGTATATAGCATTTTTCTTGAAAAATAAGAAAAACTCATCTAATATAACTGGTCTATATGGTCCAATAAACTTCTCATCATTGAAATTTTATCCTTATAAAAACTAGCATTTCTTAGACTCACTTCAATAATTAAGTGAGTCATTGATTCAACAAAACATTTCATTGTTCACATATGCCTATCCGCATACATGAGGTCCGTATACCTATTATGACTTTTGATTCCATGTACAGTACATACTACAAGAAAACTACTTATTCTATTTTCTACAAAATTGAATCTATTTTTGTCATAAATAGTCATTCTCGTCGCAAATAATCCGTTACAAATGCTCTTTTTTTTTTGTAATGAAATTTTACATGTGCCCCAATAAAGGATTAATGGTATTTTCACTTAGAAGTTCAACAGTAGTTATAGTTCAGCTAAATTGTTGTTCAAATGTGTCTGTCGACCACACATGTCAATACTTTTGATTAAATCATCTGTACGTTTGACATGTGCCCAAAAAAAGGATTGGCTTTTTATTTAGAACAATAGTCTGCATAAAGATCCATGACGGATTTTCTATGACTTGAGAGTGAAGTACTTCGACATTTATAATTAGTAGATACTTCTAATTTGATCAATTTTCTGATCTCCCAAGGTTATAATTGATAGTACTATGAGTCATTAGAATTTGTGAAATCTCTTTTAATTGTTGAAGAGAATTGTTATTTTTGGTGGAGCTTTTTCTTTTTGTGTGAGAATATTTTGGGGTGTTAGAACTATTTTATATTTAAGTATTTTTTTACTATTCGGTTATAATAATTTTAATAAAAAAAAATTAATCTTGATCGTCTTCACCAATGATTACTGTATATATATGCCATGTCTTTCATATTAATTTGTTGTCACGATATTCCTCCACTACAAGTGAGGGCTCTTATTAATAAAGATGGGAGGGGGTCACTATTGGACATGTGACCTTCCGCTCTTTAAAAAAAAAAATACCATGTCTTTAATGTTGAACCGATTAAATTTTGAGATTTTATGTGACTATTTGAGTTTGTATTCATCTATTTTTAATTCTTGATGAACTTAATTAGATCTCTATTTGCAAGAACAAAAAGTGGTTAATTGAAAGAGATCATGTCTATCGTGTTAATAACTAGAACCAATTATATATATATATATATATATATTTATATATATATATATATCCCCACAATCCCACAATAAAAGAGTGCAACTTTAAAGAGTTTCAAACTTGACCAATGAAAGTGAACTACTTGTCATATGCGTCATTTTCTTTAGACTAGCCTTTATATATGGTTCCATTATTAACAGAAGAAACAATAATTCAAAGTGGATTAAAAAGTACTAATAATTAAAAGTCGCTTTCATTTAGAAATCCTAACTTAGATTTAATGCCATTACCTTGTTGGCCACAACAAAATGTCCCTCTGCGACCGGCCGCAACAAGGCAAAGGTCTTCTGAAGGACATTCATGCACGCTAGTTATTAGTTGTATTTCGCCTAACTCGTCTACTAACTCGTCTACTCGATCCATACACTCTTGTATTTCGATTGCTTCTTTTCGAAGGTCACCACCTGCTTTGTCAAAATGCTTCTCTGCTAGTTTGATCGGCCTAGTACGTGAGCAATGATGCTCAAGCCCATTTCTCAATTAATCACAGAATTTTCCCATGTAGTAAATGTTAGAATAATTTTAAATATGGGCTCATATTGATTGTATGTTTTATAAAAACAAGTTAGATATAAATAGCTCACAATAATGCTTTGATTAAACCCATTAAGTTAAGTGATCATTTTGGAGTTTATTGCACCTCAATAAAATAGGATTATATCCTATTTAAAATGTGGTTAATTGTATGTAAGCCTAGAAGTTCAAGGGTCTTATTCTAGATTTTTTCTAGACCCATTGAGATTTGGAGTTTTTAATGGGAGGACTCCACATAAGACTCCTATATATATGGCTAGGTCCCCTCTCCTCTCCATATGTGTCTATTGGCTTGCCCCATTGATAGCTAATACTTTTGCGAGGAGAATGAGGGAAAGATTTGGCCACTAATATTATTTGTGAAGTTTCAATATTGCTTTCAAGATGTCTTCCGTAGGTATGATTTCTATATTTTTATAATCATTTTTTGTTTATTAAGATTCTTCTCTTTAGCATGTGTTTCTAGATTTTTACATGTGGTATCAGAGCCGGTCATGCTAGGATTGTAATCTTTCGTATATATATATATATATTTTATCAAATATTATCAAAACTGATTTGAGAAGTAGTTGTTTCTGATCAGTATTTTACGAAAGCAAAATCCTATATACTATTTGGTCGGTTAAAGAAATTCTTTCAATATTACTTTGCTTCTCCGTGTGTTTTCATGTTGATATAGCACTCCTACTTATTATTAGCTTGCTGCTACTTTGTCTTCTTTTCTTCCTACTCCTATCTCTGTTATTTTGTTTTAATCATGGTTTTGCTACAAGCCATTTATTTGGGTATATTGTTATTATTATTTTTCAAAACAACTATTGTTTATACCAATTGCTTTTGATTTATAAATCCATTTGAAAGTTGATACCCAATGTTTTAAAACACTGTATGTGTTTTTTGGGTACTCAATATTGTTTTCCCTAAATTAATTTTACTTTTTGACTCAAGAATTGTAAGAAATTGAGAAAAATCCATTGGAAAACCCATTGATCCGGTTTTAGACCCGCGACCCGATTTTCTAACCTAGTTGGAGGTTGAAGATGAATTCACCTCCAGCCAGAACGTCGCCCACTCGCACCAGAGGGCGCGTGCGGCACGTGTAGCTACAGTAACAATGATTTTCACTATTTTCTTTTTCCAGTATTTATTTACTCACCCTATTAAATTTTTCTGCATATTTTGAAAAATCTTTGTACCATCATAAGACACTGTTTTATAATTTTGAACATTATTTACACGTTTTTCAAGGGGCTACAGTGTACTAAAAACTGTGATAAACTTTTTAGTGAATATTCAATGCCTTATAAGATCTATGCATATGTGTACTCTCTAAGCATGTATATGGATGCATGTTAATTTTATAACTTGTTATAAACACTCTTTTATAATAATATGCTTTTTAAGTTTATATTTAATTTTAGACATATTTGTTGTCTTATATGCTTCATCTGTTTATATTGTTTTTATCTATCAATCACATTTGAATTCTGACTTTGATTATGTCAAGTTGATGATTATGATTATCATTTTGTGATTGATTTATGGGCATGTTAACTATCCTTATTTTCCCATCAAGAGAAATCTTTTGAAATTTTTATGGGTGGTAGCGGTCAAAGTGGCACACTCATTGATATGTATTAAAAAAAAAAGATATCTTTGTTTTCTAATTTATTGCACATAATATCTTGCCCAAAGGTGTTATTGTGTGTGATATTTTAGAAAATGATGGTGAGAAGTAGTTAATGAGATTATATTAGTCTAGAAATTTCCTTCTGCCTAAAGGTGATGGTATTTTAAAACTATGTGATTTTGTTAATTTACTTCATGATATGTTTTAAGAGTACCTTATAGCATGTTGTTTAGTCAGCCCAAAGGTGACTAAACAATGATGCACCAAAGCTCTTACCGATATGTTTTAAAAGTACCTTATAGCATGTTGTTTAGTCAGCCAAAATGTGACTTTACAATGATGCTTCAAGGTTCTTATCGTAATAAAGCTCATATGATTCCAAGCTTAATTCTGAGTTGTCTAATTAATAGCCCATATTAATTAGATAGATTTGTCATCATCCATTGACTGCATGCATTATGTTTGGATGATACTTAAATAATATATTATTTCATGTTTCCACAGTTTTGAGTGCCTCCTTTATTTCAAGTCAATTATCTGTTATTGAAACTTTGACTGGAAATAATTATGTGAGATGGAAATGAGACGTAGAAATAACACTTGGACTTTTGGGTTTGGATTTTGCCTTGGAGGAGCAGCCTTCAAAACCTACTGATAAGAGCACTGCTGAATACGTGGTTGAGTATCAAAAGTGAGAAAGAGCTAACAGACTTTGTTTAAAAATCATCAAACGTTCTATATATGATTCCATTATGGGAGCTATTTCGGATGATGACATTGTTAAAAAAATTTTGGATGCCATAGGACAAAGGTTTGTTGAATTTGATAAAGCTGAAACTGGAGACCTAATGGATGGACTGATGAGTATGAAATATGATGGTTCAAGTGGAGTTAGGGGATCCTCTAAACTGGAAGCCTTTAAAATTCCTATTGCAGAGCCTTTTCTGGTTTATCATGTTCTCAATAGCCTTTCTAGCCAGTTTAATCAGTTAAAGGTTGCTTATAATGCTTAGCGAGATAAATGGGATATAAATGATTTAATTGTAGCATGTGCCCAAGAGGAGTATAGGATGCATCGTGAGATTGTTGAAACTGTGCAATTGGCTTTTTAGCCACAACAAAACAAAAGGTCTTCTCATCATCATAAGTCTAAGTTTCAAAAAGACAATAAGTCACACAGAAATCAGAATAGTAAAAGGTTTGGAGGTCAGACTTCTGGTGCTCCTAAAGAAATTATTATGACAAATGATCAGTGTAAGTTTTGTAAAAGGAAGGGTCATTGGCAAAATGATTGTTTTAAGTTTAAGGCTTGGTTAGAGAAGAAGAAGAAAAAGAACTCGGCAGGTATCTCCTTGGCCTTAGTTTGTTTTGAGTCTTCTTTGGTAGATGTACCTTTAAATTCTTGGTGGATAGACTCAGGTGCAAGTATTCATATTGCGAATTTCTTGCACAGGTTCTTAAGCAAACGGAGGCCAAGTGAGAATGAAGTGAGCTTGTGTGTTGGGAATGGAGTTCATGTGAAGGTCGAGTTTATAGGAGTAGTAAAGTTACTTTTGAATTCTAGTTTCTCTTTTGTTTTGGAGAACACAGTTTTTATACCGACAATGAGATGGAATTTGGTTTCTATATCAAAACTTGATAGTTCTGGTTTTTCTTTTAAATTTGGTAATGAAAAAGTTGAATTGTTTTATGATTCTTGTTTGGTTGGAAATGGTCTCTTATTTGATGGATTATATAGAATGTCTTTGACTTCTTTTGGTGAAGTCTCTTGTGTTACCAATATAGCAAAGAAAAGGTCTTTAATCCGTGAATCATCTTCTATGTTATGCTACAAGAGATTATGGCACATTTCAAAGGGAAGAATGGAGAGATTGATAAAAACTGGGATACTTCCATTTTTAGATTTTTCAAATTTTAACACCTGTGTGGACTATATAAGAGGAAAGTTGACTAAATCCACAAGGAAGGGTTCTGCTAGGAGCAACGGTATAGTACTTCATAACTTTTATTGATGATTTCTCGCACTATGGATATGGTTACCTGATTAATGATAAATCACTTGCTCTTGAGAAATTTAAGGTATTCAAAATGGAAGTAGAGAATCAATGTAGAAAAGGTATTAAAGTTGTAAGATTTGACCGTGGTGGTGAGTATTATGGGAAGTACGATGAATCTGGTTAAAACATGGGTATTTTACAAAATTTTTACAAGGGTGTGGAATAGTGCCTCAATACACTATGCCTGGGACACCCCGAGCAGAATGGTGTTTCTGAAAGACGAAATCGAAATCTAAAGAATATGGTTAGGAGTATGATGAGCAGAACAAATTTGCCAGAATATTTATGGGAAGAAGCTTTGAAAACTGCCATGTACATTTTAAATAGGGTTCCCAGTAAAACTGTTTCAAAAACTCATTTTGAATTATGGACAGGCCGTAAGCCAAGTTTGACTCATTTCAGAGTTTGGGGTTGTCCAGCTAAGGTTAGGATTTTTAATCCTCTTGAAAAGAAATTAGACCCAAAATCTACTCCTAGTTATTTTATTGGATACCTTGATAGATCAAAAGGATATAAGTTCTATTGTCCTAATCGTGGCATTAGAATTGTTGAGTCCATTACTGTTAAATTTTTGGAGAATGATGTTGGTGACAGTGAGAGTTCTGTATTAAATAAATTTTTTGTTGAACATGATCCAGTTGTTGTTCCAGTTCCTATTATACAACAAAGAGTTGTTTCTCATCCAATTAAAATTGTTAATGAAGAACATGGGCAACAAGAAGAACTTCCAACAGTGATTGAGTCAGTTTCTGAGCCACAAGTAAGAAGATCACAAAGGGAAAGAACGTCAGCATTGCCTAATGATTACATTGTTTATTTGCTAGAGAGTGATTTTAATATTGGGCATATGGTTGATCCTGTTACTTTTAAGCAAACATTGACATGTCCTGACTTAGATAAATGGTTAAGTGCTATGAAAGATGAAATGAATTCTATGGAAGAGAATAGAGTCTGGGAACTTGTTGAACTTCCTCCAGATGCTAAGACTATTGACAACAAGTGGATTTTCAAAAATAAATTGGACTCAAAAGGAAATGTTGAACGAAAGAAGGCAAGATTAGTTGTAAAAGAGTTTACTCAGCAAGAGGGCATTGACTATAATGAAACATTTTCATCAGTTTCATCAAAAGATTCTTTTAGAATTATCATGGCACTTATGGCACATTATGATTTGGAGCTTCATCAGATGGACGTAAAGACAACATTTTTTAATGGAGATCTTTATGAAGAAGTTTATATGAGACAACCTAAAGGTTTTATTGAGAAGGGAAAAGAAAACTTGGTATGTAAGTTAACTAAATCATTATATGGCCTAAAGCAAGCATCTCGACAGTGGTATTTGAAGTTTGATGAAATTGTAACTTCTCTCGATTTTGTTGAAAATAAAGTTGACCAGTGCATATATCACAAGACCAGTGGGAGAAACTTTATTTTTCTCATTCTGTATGTTGATGATATTTGCTTGCTAGCAGTGACTTGGGATGACTTCATGAAACAAAGAAAATGTTATCTGCTAATTTTGAGATGAAAGATCTCGGGGAAACTTCTTTTGTGCTTGGCATTTAAATATGTCGTGATAGAGCTCGTGGTTTGTTGGGACTTTGTCAAAAAGCTTATATATGGCGTGTATTACAGAGGTTTGAAATGCAGAATTGTGCATCCGATGATGTACCCATCATAAAAGGATATAAGTTTAATAAAACTCAATGTCCTAGAAATGAGCTCGAAATGGAATCTATGAAGAATATTCCATATGCCAGCGCTGTGGGGAGTTTCATGTATGCTCAAATTTGCACTAGACCAGATGTTGCCTATGCAGTCAGTATTCTTAGTAGGTTTCAGTCGAATCCAAGGCAAGAACATTGAAAAGCAGCTAAGAAAGTTATGAGATATTTAAAGAAAAATAAAAGTTATATGCTTACTTTTCAGCATTCAAATCACATTGAGGTGGTAGGCTACTCAGATTCTGATTTTGCTGGATGTCAAGATAATTTGAAATCAACCTCAGGTTATGTTTTTATGTTAGCTGGGGGTGCTATTTCTTGGAAAAGTGTTAAGCAAACTTTGGTAGCATCTTCTACTATGCAAGCTGAATTTGTAGCATGTTATGGAGCTACTATCCAAGCTGTTTGGTTAAGGAATTTTATTTCTGGACTGAAATTTGTTGATTCCATCTCGAGGCCAATTACTATTTATTGTGATAATAGTGCAGCAGTGCTCTTTTCAAAAAATAATAAGAGTTCCAGTGGATCCAAACACATTGAATCAAGTATTGGGTGGTCAGAGATAGAGTTAAGGAATGACAGACAAAAATAGAGCATATAGATACAGAGGCGATGATTGCGGATCCTTTGACTAAGGGACTTGCTCCTAAAGTTTTTAAAACACATATTGTTAATATGGGTATTATGGAAACTTTTGATATTTTTGGTTACTGGGAGTTACTTATGTAAAAAGAACTACGTTTTGGCTTAATCCTTTTACGGGGTACGTAGGCAACCCATATGTTATTTGGGTACAGCTTCTTTCAATAATAATATATATCTCACATATCCATAAACTATATTTTGAGCATGCATATGGCTTATGTCTTTTGTTATGATATTATTAAGCTCTCGAGATACTATAGATAAAGACATAAGATGAGTCTCTTTTAGAGACATGTGACTTCATTTTGAAGCATTATGAGGATTGATATGAATTAGCACAGCTTTTGATCACCTTGGTGTTAAGTTCATACTACATACTACCACATTTGGTCGGTGAATGGGGATCCATGTCGATGAGGATATTAGCATTTGTAGCTGTGGAGTGGTCTTACATCGTTTAAGTGGTGTAACGACTTCCATGTTCGATGTTGATATTCTTGTTGGATCGGATCGTGTTTTCTAAGGTGCTATCATTTGAGCTATTTTTGTGTGGCCATCTATGTAATCTAACCCGAGAGTCATTTTCAAAACGAGTTTTTATTTTATAGCAATCAATATTCACCCAAGTGGGAAAATGTTAAAATAATTTCAAATATGGGCTCATATTGATTGTATGTTTTATAAAAACGGGTTAGATATAAATAGCTCACAATGATGCTTTGGTTAAACCCATTAAATTAAGTGATCATTTTAGGGTTTATTGCACCTTAATAAAATAGGATTATATCCTATTTAAAATGTGGTTAATTGTATGTAGGCCTAGAAGTTCAAGAGTCTTATTCTAGATTTTTTCTAGACTCATTGGGATTTGGAGTTTTTAATGGGAGGACTCCACATAAAGACTTCTATATATATGGCTAGGTCCCATCTCCTCTCCATGTGTATCTATTGGCTTGCCCCATTGATAGCTAATACTTTTGTGAGGAGAATGAGGGGAAGATTTGGCCGCTAATATTATTTGTGAAGTTTCAATATTGCTTTCAAGATGGCTTCCGCAGGTATGATTTCTATATTTTTATAATCAGTTTTTGTTTATTAAGATTCTTCTCTCTAGCATGCGTTTCTAGATTTTTACAGTAAAACCATACATCATGTTTATATATTTCTTCACAATCATATTATTCGTAACATTCACATAGCTAGGGCTATACTTAGGCTACGTTTGGGTAGTGAGGTGATCTCAGATAATCTGTGAATATGAGTGAAAAAATAATAATAAAATATTAAATAGTAGTAAAAAATAAGTGAAAGTAATAATAAAATATTGAATAGTATTCCCGCGTAGAGGCTTTTTCTTACTTGGTGCAAGTCCTATTTCACTAGTCTAATGGAGGAGAATTTGGAGGAACTCTATCAACTTTTGAAGTTGATGGAGTGCGAACAGGAGGAAATTATAGTGGAGATACAGAAAATATTAGAGGATGCTATTATTCTGGGTGGAAAGTGTTTGATGGTTCAATTGTTGACGTCAAGGCACTACAATAGAGAGGTTTTCAAACAGACGATGAAGAAAGTATGGAGACCTGTTAAGGGTGTTCGGTTTAGAGATTTGAATGCAACACTGATGTTAATTGAGTTTGAGGATCTCAGGGATAAGAGCTGAGTCGTTCGTGAAGGTCCATGGTCTTTTGAAAAACATCTGGTACTGATCAAAGAGGTAGAGGGTAATCAACCAATTCATCGCATTCAACTTACTAAGGCCCTTTTTTGGATTTGATTTCTTGATCTTCCTCTTAGTGCAAGAAATGAATATGTTGGCAATCTTATTGAAAGTAAGGTGGGACAAGTGGAGGAAGTGGATTTGGAGAAATGTGAGATGGCATGGGGGAGTTTATGCGGGTACGTGTTAAGATTGATGTCAACAAACCGTTACTGAGGGGGGAAATGTTAAATCTGGGATTACATGAACCAGTCTGGGTTCGCTTCTCCTATGAGTGACTTCCAGATTTCTGTTAATATTGTGGTTGAATTGGGCATGGACATAAAGATTATGAGAAATGGCAAAGTGACAACCCAGAAAATGAGATAGAGTGTCTTCCTTATGGGCAGTGGCTACGCGCAAGTAATACTAGACGACGTGAGTGGGATCGACGTGAACAGAAAAGCCAAGCTGGTCATGCATCTTCGATTGGAGTTCCGGCGAAGGAGAAATGGATAATGGATTTCATGAGGATAGAGCAACATGTTGGGAGTCAATCACGACCTCAAGATTTTAAAATCAATGAGAATCTGCAAGTTTCCTATAATCACGGGGATCAGAAGACTCCTATAATGGCTAAGGATTCGTAGTTGATAACGAAAGAAGCTATAGTTTCGCAAAGTTTGGAGGGCGAGCTTGCATCACAGGAAGGATTTGTTGGAATAACAGATTCTGTGAAGGGGGATTATGGACTAAAGGGGCCTGTTAAGGGAGATGGGCCTGGGGAGGATAGTTCAGTAAAGAACGGGAAGGCCCATTGTCTTGCAAAGCCTAATTTGTTGGAGGGTAAGAGGTGGAAACGACTATCCAAAATCAGTAAAGCTCAGAAACACAATACTCTATTGAAGGTTGGAAACAAAAAGAGAAAGAAGATTCTAGGAACTGAGGAAGATCAAGCTATAGGGGTGAAGAAGCATCACGTTTTGATAGAAACAAATGTCATTCATAGGAGTGTCAATCAAAAGATATCGGCAGAGGCTGGCTCCCAACCTTGCCCAGAGCCATGAAAATCCTCAGCTGGAATGTCCATGGGCTTGGGAACCCATGAGGCATTCGTACTCTTCGCGATGTCATTGTGAAGGAAGGTCCCAATATTGTGTTCATACAAGAAACAAGATTGAAGACTCGAGAAGTGGAAAATTGTAAGTACAAATTTGGTTTTACTAATTGTTTAGCTGTAGATTGTGTGGGGAAGAGTGGAGGTATTGCCTTATTCTGGAGTAAGGAGGTTGATGTTGATATTCGAAGTTATTCTATTAACCATGGTGTTGCTTTTATTAAGAATGTTGGGGCTAGTAGAATAAATTTTCCTAACTGGGATATGTGGCCATCTTGAGGCTCATCTTAGATATAAGGTATGGGGTATTATATGTAGATTACACAGTAGTAGGGGAGAGGCATGGTTGTCGTTGGGAGATTTTAATGAGATTTTAAGTTAGTGTGAAAAATGGGGAGGGAGGATGAGACCTAGGAAACAACTTGTAGATTTCGGAGATGTGCTTCATGATTGTTCTTTGAGGGATTTAAGGTTTAGAGGGCCTATGTATACATGATGTAACCATAGAGAAGGAAAAAATTGCATTAGTGAGAGATTAGATAGGTTTCTTGCTAATTACTAATGGTTTGTTGAATTTCCCAATGCAAGAGTTTTTCCTGAGTTTGCAGCGCATTTTGATTACTTGCCAATTTGGATTGAGATTGATGGTGATAGAATTAAAAATAGGAGGTCTAAGCTGTTCAGGTTTGAGGCTATGTGGATAGGGGAGAAGGGTTGTGATGATATTGTTAAAGATATTTGGAGAGGAAAAGGTGGCAGAAATGATATGGAAGAGGTAATGAACAAAATTTCTAAGTATGGACAAAGACTTCAGAGGTGGAATCATGATCAGTTTGGTAGAGTCCAAGTAAATTTGAGAAAGGCCCAACAAAGACTACAAGATTTGGAAGTTTGTGATCCCAGGTTTGCAGATAGGGAGGGTCTTGCAATTGCTAGAAGGGAAGTTCAATTATGGTTGGAGAGGGATGAGCTTATGTGGCATCAGAGATCCAAAGCTTTGTGGCTGAAGGAAGGTGATCAGAATTCTAAGTTTTTCCATGCTAAAGCTACACACAGGAGAAAAAGGAATTATATTCTTAAGGTTCAAGATGACAATGGGGTTTGGAAGAATAGAGATGAAAGAGATCAAGTTATAATGGGTTTTTTTGCGAAGTTGTTTACTACTGCTGATCAGAGAGGACCTATGGACTTATTGGAAAATTTGACAGGAAGAGTAACAAGCCATATGAATGAAGGGTTAGTAGCAAGGTTTTCTGAGTAGGTGGTGTTTGAAGCTCTAAGGTATATGCATCCATTGAAAGCTCTAGGTCCAGATGGAATGGCACCACTGTTTTATCAAAAGTTTTGGCCTGAGGTTGGTGGATCAGTCACTGCAGCTATTCTGATAGCTCTGAATACTGGTGAGTTCCCCACTTCTTTGAATCACACTTATATCATGTTGATTCCCAAAAAGAAATTTCCTACTAAAGTTGCTGATTTCAGACCCATTAGCCTATGCAATGTTGTGTATAAGTTATGTCTAAAATCATTGCAAATAGACTGAAGAATGTGTTTCCTTGTATTATCTCAGAGTCTCAAAGTGTTTTTGTACCTGGCCGTCTGATTACATACAATGTGCTTATTGCTTATGAATTAATTCATTTCTTGAGCACAAAAGGGTAGGAAAAAAAGATTTTATGTCTCTTAAGTTAGACATGAGTAAAGCATATGATTCTGTTGAATGAGATTTCTTAGAAAATGGGTTTTGAGAGACAGTTTGTGAATATGATTATGAAATGCATTCCCATATTTACTTATTCAGTGTTGATCAATGGTGTTCCTAAAGGTCCAATCATACCAACTAGAGGCTTGAGACAAAAGGATCTATTATCCCCTTATCTCTTCCTTTTGTATACTAAGGGTTTGATTTCTTTATTGAATAACGCTGGGAATGAGAATAGAATTTATGGGATCAAGGTTTGTAGGGGTGCTCCTCGGGTCAATAATTTATTGTTTGCTGATGACAGTGTGATTTTCTGTCGAGCAAATGTGGAGGAAAATAGGTGTGTGCAAGGTTGCTGGATGCTTATGAGAAAGCTTTTGGTCATAAGATTAATAGGGACAAAACTTTTATGGTTTTTAGCACTAATGTGATTGATGATGTGCGTGAAGAGTTACTGGGTATGTAGGGCACAACCTACGAACAGCAGTATGAAAAATACTTAGGTTTGCCACCAATTGTTGGAATGTCAAAAACTAAGGTCTTTTCTGAGATCAAGCATAAAGTTTGGTATAAGCTACAAAGTTTGGAAGAAAAGTTACTTTCTCAAGGTGGGAAAGAGGTTCGCATTAAAGTTGTAGCTCTATCTGTTCCTACATATTCCATGAGTTGTTTTTTATTACCTTCTACATTTTGTTCAAAGTCGGAATCTATGATGGCTAGATTTTGGTGGGGTCAGAAAAAAGAGAGGAAGATTCATTGGGTTAGTTGGGAGAAAATGTGTGAGCCTAAAGCCAAAGGGGGGCTAGGTTTTAAAGATTTGAAATC
Source organism: Pterocarya stenoptera (assembly GCA_003123785.1). Lineage (NCBI taxonomy): Eukaryota > Viridiplantae > Streptophyta > Magnoliopsida > Fagales > Juglandaceae > Pterocarya > Pterocarya stenoptera. The sequence goes on along the minus strand of QEOT01003325.1, from coordinate 134,429 downwards.
TTTCAATCTAGCATTAGTTGCTAAACAGGGATAGAGAATTCTTAATGCTCAAATTCTCTTTTACACAAAATCTATAAGGCTTGATATTTTCTTAAAAATAGCTTCTTTGATTCTAAATTGAGAGGTAACCCTTTCTATACATGGAGAAGAATTTGGGAGGCAAAATCTTGGCTGTTCAGAGGTTGTAGATGGAGAATTGGTGATTGGAAGACTACCAAAGTTTGGACAGAGCCTTGGATTCCCAGTTTCAGTGATGCTTCCATTGCTATTTCAGATGCTGTTGAATTAAATGAGGATGATACATTGGATATTTTACTGGATAGGGACAATAACTGGTGGGATGTAGCAAGAGTAAGAGCTATATTCAATCCAAATGCTGCCTCTGAAATTCTAAAAATTATAATTTGTCTAGGTTCTCAACCAGATAAATGGTTTTGGCTTCTAGAGAGAAGTGTCATTTTTAGTGTGAGAAGTGCTTATAGATTTATAAGGCAGGGAGTTCAGAAATCTGTGGGAGAATGCTCGTGTGCCAGTTTACAACAAGATTTGTGGAAGGCTATATGGAAGATGCAAGTTCCAAATAAGATTAAAGTCTTTGCTTGGAGAGCTTGTAAGGATGGCCTACCTACACAAAACAATCTGAAAAAGAGGAAGATTATCAGTGAGGAGGTGTGCTATTTTTGTCATGCAGTTTGTGAAGATTTGGTTCATGCCTTGATTAGTTGTCCTTCCATTAAAGATCATTGGGAAATTTTTCATGCCTGATCTGCAGAATGTGGATAGAACTAACTCTTTTTTGCAGATTGCTTTGCAAATTAAAGTCTTAGGTAATATAGAGGCTTTGACTAGTTTCTTCTCAATAGCATGGGGACTATGGCATAGGAGGAATAAGAAGTTGCATGATCAAGTGGTTGTTGAGCCGAGGCAGGTTGTTGAACATGCTATTTCTCTTCAAATGATGTTCACAAAGGCAAGACAGAAATCCAGTACAAATATTAAAAAGTTATGTGGGTGGAAACTACTCTTGTTGATTTTTTGAAGTTGAATGTTGATGGGGATATATTTAGAGACAAACATAAAGCAAAGATTGGTGCAATACTCAGAGATGAGAATGGGAAAATTGTCATGGCTGCTAGCAAAGTTGAAGCTGAGGTTATTGCACTTGAGGATATAGAACTGCTTGCTGTATTTCGGAGTCTGCAGCTATGTGTTCCTATGGGCATTAAAAAGTTGATTAGTGAGAGTGATTGTCTATTGATGGAAAGGGACCTTCAAGCTTAAGAAGAATCTCCTTCAAGTCTGGGGATTTTATTGCAAGAAACCAAGAAGTTGTTGGCTGCTTTTGATGAATATCAAATTCAACATGCGAGTAGATTGGGTAATGAAGTTGCTCATGGTTTAGTCCGACATGCTTGGGTTGTTGATTCTATTAAGATGTGGTATGATGGTTTTCCAGATTTTATCTCTCAAGCAATTTGGCTTGATAGTGGTCTGTAACACCTTTATCATTAATATTATGATTCTTCTTATAAAAAAAAAAGTATATGCGTGTAACACTCAAAATGTTACTTTGATGAATCATTTAAAATGTTACATGTAAAATGTTACTTTGAGGAACCAAAAATATGTGGTAAAATATAAAGAAATGAGACATATACAGAGTTAAAAAGAAAGGGTCATGATTGAGGACACTAAAGAGGCGATAGGAGGTCCGAGCTCCTCCCTCTCCCAAGAGAAGTAAAGATTGGAGGAGTAGATCAATTTAACTATGATTATCAGTCTCATGTTTGGAGCAGCAAATGAGAAAATTCTTATTACTCATATAAGCCTAAAGGTTTGTATTTCATACCCCTTTCTTTTCAAATATATATATATATTTTAAAAGATGAGATCACATATTCAAGAGTGATCTCTTCCCAGTTTTATTTAATAACCCTCACTTATGGCGGAAGAATACCATGTAAAAAAACAAAGAAGACTTGAGTATATACAATAAAAACAAAAGAGCCAAAAAATACTCAGGTGCCAGAAAACCCCAACCAAACCCAACACCCAACAAAAGTCCCCAAAACCATTAACGTCTAATATAAGGAATGCTAAGTTTGTCAAGACGAATAAATCCCCAAAAAGGTCCTTGTACTGAATTCTCGCCACAAAAATCCTCATTATGCCCTTGAGTCCCTTGTTTAGCTAGAAAATCATCGACCATATAAGCTTCTCAAAAAATATGACGAAACTTGACATTAAGCTCAAAAACAGGATTTGTAATTTCCTCCCAAAAATCCCATAGAAACCAATACTTACAGACCCCCGAAGCCAACCACCCAACTATCACCTGTGAATCCGACTCCACCACTAAATCTCGCAATCCCATTTGCTTACACATTCGAAGACCATCGAGAAGAGCACGACATTCAGCAATGGTATTAGTAGCATGCTCATATGAATGAGCAAAGCACGCCAAAACCTCACCTTTATGATTTCGAATAATACCACAGCCCCCTGACTCTTTTGGGTTCCCACAAGATCCTCCATCCACATTTAATTTCACATGACCTCTTTCCGGCGATCTCCAAGCAATTAAATTAATTGCCTTTGTAACCACAGGAATAATCGGGCAAGATAATATCTCCATTACCGCCCTGTCATGCTTCCCTAAAACTTTAAATTTTGAATCTTACTGAGATATCTCGAATTAATATTTTAACAGATCGAATAACATCATCAGGATTAAATTTAACCCCTTCCATTCTTGCAACACATCGGTCTCTCCATAATGCCCAAGAAATTACAATGGGAAGAACTCCCTGAAGCTATCCAACTTGAGAAGTCGTTGACGCTCTCTGCCACCAAAAATTCATCATCCCCTCCCAATTTCGGATCTGAGACATCCTAATATGACAAGCGTCAGCAAAAAGACTCCATACTTTTTGGGCTCCTCCACCCTCACATAAAATATGGTTAACAGTTTCTATGTGAGGCTGAACACAACATTCACATTTAGAAACTAAAGGAATTCCTAAATTCTGGACAATATCATTAGCTGGGATAGCCTTTCTTTTTGCTCTCCAAACAAAAAAGAACATCTTCTTTGGTAGCAATTCTTCCAAAGCCACTTCTTCCAGATGCATAAATCACCTCATTGGCGAATTACTTGCCATGTAGACTTGGTTGTAAAATCACCATCAATGGAGGTTGCCATACATAGAGATCATCACCCTGCCATAATGTTATTCCAGCTTCACAAATCTTCCTCACAACATCATTCGTAACCAGCTCCTGCAATAAAGCTACGTTAGGACTCAAAATTGTAAACACTTTCGCCAGCGTCAAGCTGGCACTTCCAATGACAGGAACCAAAGCACTCAAGGGCCCATCTCTTAGCCAGTTATCTAACCAGAATTTCGACTGTGCCCCCCGTATCAACCACTTCGTATGCCTTAAAACCTTTGGCACAAGAGCCATTAGTCCCCTCCAGAAACGGGTGCCTTTCCTGAGGTGCATTATTAAATAAAGATGAGAGTTACCCACATATTTTTTATTAAAAAACTTTGACCACATCGATCCCCCTTTCACAATCTTCCAAACAAATTTCATAAGCAATTAATCTTGAACCTTGTGAAGATCCCGAATTCCAAGACCTCCTTCTTCTATCGGCAAATAAATTTTCCTCCAAGAAATCCACTTCCTTTTTTATTCCCCGTCAAAAAACCCCATAGAAAATCTGAAAATAAAAAAACTTCTTGAGAGCCGAGTGCACTCCTTTCGGCAAATTCAACATAGATAGCATGTGTATAGGCATGCTATTCAAGACATGTTTGACTAAAACAATTTTTTCCCCAAAAGATAGGAGCTTACTCTTCCATCCAGCAAACTTCTTTTGAACTTTTGCCAAGAGGGGATCAAACATATGAATTTTCAATCGCTCGACAAAAAGAGGGACACCCAAGTACGTACATGACCAATGTCCTTCCTCAAAACCCGAATCAATTTCAACCCATTCTTGCAGTCCATCGAAATAGAAGAAGAGAAAAATATGGAAGACTTACTAGGATTTATCAGCTGCCCAGACAATGTCTCATATCGTCGCAATACCACCATAAGATTCTGAATAGAAGACTCTCTACCATTGGCGAAAATCAAAATATCATCCGCGTAAAGCAAATGAGTAATAAAAGTTCCTCCACCCGGATGAAAATTCTTAATCTTCCCCAAACTGAACTCACGAGAGAGCATACGAGAAAGAATCTCTTTAGACAAAATAAATAAATAGGGAGAAAGAGGATCACTTTGACTTAGCCTGCGCGATGCCTTGAAAAAACCATTGATACACTCATTCAACATCACTGAGAAAGAAGGTGAAGAGATAGCATTAAAAACAATATTTCTCCAATTTTCAGAAAAACCCAATTGCTGTAAAACTTCTAGAAAAAAACTTCAATTAACTCGGTCATATGCTTTGGCCATATCGAGTTTCAACATCACATTCCCACCTCTTACTTTTCTGTTCATGCCTTGCACCAAGTCTTGAGCAAGAGACATATTCTAAAAAATACTCCTACCCCGAATGAATGCAGCCTGCTCAGGAGAGATGATTTTTTCCAAAATCCAACCGAAAAACCATCATCTTCGACATAATTTTATAAACAACCGAACAAAGACTTATCGGGTGAAATTAACCAAAACCCAAGGCTCATCCACCTTTGGAATCAAAACCATATTTGTCACTCCAAAGAAAGTAGAAAGCAGTTGCCCGACAATAAAATCTTTAGCCATCACTAAAAGATCATCTTTAACAACATCCCAGGCCAAAATGAAAAACTAGCAGAAAACCCATTCGGGCCCAAACTATTATCCATAGGAATAGACCATAGTGACTTCTTTACCTCATCCATAGATGGAACAGCGCACAAATTTGCATTATCCTCCATAGAAATCATCGGCCTCAGCAATTTCAAATCAGTCGAAGTTAAAGCTGTGGGAGCTGCCGATAATAAATCCTGGAAATAAGACACTACCCCTTCAACTACCTCTTCCCCCGAAACCAACGTGTGCTCCTCATCAAGATTCATGCGAACAACCTTTTTATTTATTTTTGTTCAATCTCATGGATGCATGAAAGAAGCTCGAATTAGAATCACCTTCGGCGAGCCATTTTATTCGAGATTTTTGACAGGCCAACATCTCCTCTCGATGAACCCACTTCAAATGTTCCTGCTTTTTCAACAATTCTATTTCAGTTTGAGCTGAATAATCACTAGACAACTCGAGTTCCAACCCAACAATTCGGTCTTCCAAGCTTTTTATCTCCCTTTTTACACAACCGAATACTTCCTTATTCCAAGATCTCAAAGCACTTTTGAGAAGCTTTAACTTCTTGCTAATCCGAACCATTGCACATCCATCCACACGATTATTCCAGAACTCCTGAATTAGAGGAAGAAACCCCTCATGAGAGCCCCACGTTCGAAGAAATCTAAATGGCCGAATGATAGCCTCCCGATCACGCAAGAGCTGAACAAACATTGGAGCATGATTCGATGTGGTTAGCGGTAAATAATTAACCGTAATGTCCCCAAAGTAGTTTAAATAAGAAATATTCATGAGGACTCTATCCAACCGTGCCCAAATTCGCCTACCACCTGACCTTCCATTACACCATGACAAACAATTTCCTTCACAAGGTAAATCCACCAACGCACAATCATGAATACACTCGTTAAACTCCCTTTTGGCCCGAGAGGCCAATAGTGGGCCACCAATCTTTTCAGAGTCATTACGAATAATATTAAAATCGCCCCCAATAAACCAAGGGAGACCACCAGAATTTTTCCATCTTAGAAAATCCCAAAGCTCCAATTGCTTAGCCCAAAAACAACTAGCATAAACAAAAGTTGCAAGTACCCGGCAATTTCCATGAACAAACCAACCACTAAGAGCTTGATCCGACATAAACAAACACTCAAACTCAAAATCCTCATCCCAAAACAACCAAAATTTTCCACCTACTGCAGCATTATCCGTATAATATGGCAATTTCATCCATCGTGCCCATCTGCAACACTTATTCGAACTTTAAAAATGTTCTAGAATGGTGACCACTGAAGGTCGACACTTATTCAGAATACACCGAAGTCTACTCTTCGACGAAAGAATGCCCCTAATATTCCAAATAAGAATATGCATAAAAAATTAAAGTAATTTTTTAGAGCGAGTATGCCGCTCCAGCACCACAATAGATTTTTTTTTTTCCATATCCCCTTTACCTTTTTCAACGGTATATGCATCTCAAGATCCGAGTCAAAGCACTTAGCTGCAAGTTCATTCAGTTCCTCTTCATAATCACCTTCTGAACACGCCCTACACAGAACCTCCGCAAGATTCATATCCTTTTCCGCAAACAAAGCTCTATCTCCCAAGCCTCCTAACTCAAATTCCAAGGCTTCATCCACTAATTTCAAAAAGCTCCTCGGTTCGGAATTTTCATGAAATTCTTGGACCTCCTCATCCACCTTTGCCTTAGAAATCTCAAGCCAATTCCCCTCATGTACAGAAGTCTCACCCTTTGCGTGCTCCTGGCCCTCCCCCACGGCATTACTTGGACAAGGGAAATTATGAACTTCATCCACAATAGCCTCCCCAATATTGATAACCCCATCCGCACCAATTTCCCCTGACTCTCTTTCACCTACACCACGATCCTCCCCACTATTTTGAACCTGGGCATTAATACATAAAACCTGAGAAAGACCTTCTCTCAACTCACCCATACATAATTCAAATATTTCCCCCACCTGCGAAACAAACCACACTTTCTTAGATATCCCGTTATTCACTTTTCTTCGAGCCTGAATAGACTCTAAAATAATTTCACAATGGGACTTCGAAGATTCCCCAGGAACCATTTCCACCATTGGAATGCAAGTCACCTTCTCATGTCTCCCCACTTCCTTCCAAATATTTTTTGAAGCCTTCTTCTTTCCATCCACTTGCACGCCCGCCTGCCTTTCATTTTTTTTCTCCTTCAACCCGGTCACACTTTGAACACTTAGCCACCAAATGTCCCTGCTTCCGGCAATACATACAGAATGTGAAGGTAGAATAAAAAACAATTTCTTGATAATGACTCGTCACCAACCCTGGAGGACCCAACCCAAAAGATTTGCACAATGGTTGAGACACATCTAACTCTACGCAAATGCGCGCGGCCTCAGGGCAAGTCACACACGCCGTTGCATTGTTGCGCTTTAGATACCGTCCAAAACCATTCCCAATACTATGTAATATTGATTCCTGAAAATAATTAGGAGGCAAACCCGGTAAGGTAAGCCAAACAGGAATCCAAGGAGAATCTTCATCTTCTACATAGTCTGGTGTCCAATGAAACACCTGAAAATGACTTCCAAGAATCTCCGAGTTTCCTCGTGCCATAACACTGATAAAATCATCCTCCATTGCCATTCGTACCAAAACATTCCGCAGATTCTGTAACTGCCCAACCACTGGTATCAATTGCAAGCCCCACCAATTTTTTATGAACCCACGTATATGATCTAACGATGGCTGACGACAAAAGAACTTAACAACTACTGAAAATCGAAAAGGTGATGCCGATTGACTAGTCTCCACCTTCAAAAAAAGAAAGAACATCTCGCCTTCCTAAAATCGAGGCTCACGCAGTGGAATATCTACTACTGGAAGAAGTTGCAGTTTCGCAGCCACTACATCCGTAAAAGCAGTCGCCGAAGCCACTCCTACAAGACGTAAAGGATTCACTGTCTGCCCCTACTCCAAACGATCAACTTGCACTACACTAGCCCCGGCCAGTTGCGCCATAGAGGGGCCCTAGTCGCCTTTCACAATTGAGAGAAAACTATTCCGGTGCCACGTCACAATTGCAAGTACAAATGTCTCAAATTAGAGCCGTTACTAAAAAAAAAAAAAAAAAGAGAGGTCCTGATATGGTGAGATGGAATTAGGACGATAATATGTACCGTATATATATAATAATTGAGCTCGACTTGAAGCTGCTAGCTAGCGTGCAGAAACATAAATTTTTCACAGACCCACACACCAAGCCATTTTCTCCCACCTAACAAAGCAGCAATTGATCTACATCTTTATATCTTTTTTTCTAGCACTTTAAAGCAATTCTATCTTTTTGTTGAGCCTTGAAAGTACCACAACTTTTGTATATATTGGCTCCACCCCACAGCTTTTAAAAAATATATACATAGGTGGACATGGCGATCCATATTCCAAACACCAATTAGGGTTATTGAATTAGCCATCAACCTTACAACCCACTAGCCAATCACAGATCACGGTCATGGTACTACACATTTTTTCAAATAAAAAAATAAAAGAACAAATGTTTTTTCTTAAAGTCTTCCTCGAAGTACTCGTTTGTAGTGGACCTTAAAGTACCGGCCAAGAGGAAGTTTAATTAATATCTGATCAACTTATAAAGTAAAAGAGAATGATTTTATTAAAAAAAGCTTAGCATTATTAGTCATGGATCGAAAGTCTTCGTGGATTAAGAGCATTTCCAAATGGAAATGTAAAATTCATGTTTTTGTTAAATTTGAAAGAAATAGTTTAATATAGTCCATTTAATACATTTTGTATTTTATAACTAATATTTAGTTTGTTACGATACCATCTCTACATCTATAAATATTATTTATATTTGTAGAAATATTTAATTTATTTATCTCTTTATTTTTTATTTTTTATTTATCTATTTTTTATTTTATTTGAAATGAATAAAATATATTAAAAAATATAATATTTAAATGATATTAAAAAAATAGATAATTGATATATTGTAAAAATTAATATATAAAATAAAGAATAAATAATTTTAATAATATATTTTAAAAAGATAGGATGGATAAAAAATTCATTGAGATTCACTAAGCTTAATTCTTTCTGTTCAAACGTACATGAAAGAATTGCGATTTGGATGAATGAAAGCTGTTGACACAAGCCTGACAGAAGTGTCAAAATCAAGACAGACAATACCAGATAATCATGCACGATACGAGTCTTCAAGAAGGCTCTACAAATTTCCATGAATTAAGAAAAAATAAAAAAATTAATAGCCACAAAAAAAAAAAAAAAA
>QEOT01003325.1:114735-124947 GCA_003123785.1 Pterocarya stenoptera | reverse complement strand
AAACCCACAAATACCTTCTATTGCCAAAGAAAAAATTAACATATATATGCCAATGATTAACCCAATAATTTTCACGGCCTATAGTACTGATCATCATGAGAAGCATACATAAAGATATTTTAATTGGGAAAGATGTATAATCCTTCCAATAAGATATCTAGAAAATTAAAGAATAATTCTCCACATGATACTCATGTTATGGAGATGATGATCATGATCATCTTAATTCCAGGACAAAAACAATTTGACCAGTTTCCTAATCTTACTCTGTTCTCATTTGCTGCTTATCTACTTGAGGCTTATCTCATTCTTTATTATTATTAATTTTCGAGAATAAACCAAACATAGAATCTCATATTCGCAAGGTTATAACCGTCGAATTCTTAGTCATTTCCAAAAAAACAATTTAGTCATATATATATATATATATTTATATATAAACACATATATGTATATATAAAATAATGATATATACACAAAACTTGTGCAGGTTTTTATATATAAAAAAATAGACCTCATTATGAAAAAGTATAAAAAAACCTACTTTTTATTTATAGGGCTCACTTTTTTATAAAACACTTGTTCAAGATTTGTACATTTGAGACTTATTCCTAACATTAAACATATATATATATATGTATGTATGTATACATGTTTGTAAGCATTGCATATTCCTGCATATGAATTTATATATGTTCTATCATGAGCTGCTTAGGAAGCATGCATCGAAACTGATGAAAAATTGCTGGCTTTACCTGAAACCCCCTAAGTTGGCAATTAGTCCATCTGCAAGCAAGCTGGTTACTTTCCCTGAAAATGTGCTTAATTTACCTCTACATTCAACTGATAATGTAGACGAATTAGTTTCTCTCAAAGCTCAAAAATGGGGCCAAGGTGCATGGATGTTGTTTACCATTGAACCATGCATGCAGTTAGCTAGCCACTGCAAGTGAATCAGATCGAGCTAATGGCACAACAAAATCGCAATCTTCAGGGCTGAGATTCAAATTTCTGCATAGGTGTTAGCTAGCTAGTTCCAAGATTATAACAAGCTAGAGAAGTACTCATATATACAAGATCAAGAGATTACCATGATGCAGATCTTGCATGGATAGCACCACCACATCCAGCATGCATGTCCTGGATTTCTTTTAACCCCCCATCGATATTCATTAATATTGAGTTTCAATCTACCAACAGTTGGAGGAAACCGATGATCAACCAGATCAGAGCATATATAATAGACACCACACTGCAAATTAACACACGAGACTTCTGGTCAATTTTGATAATAATTTCTCTATTCCACGTGATTTGCATGAGCCATTCCATGACAACCTGATCAGAATTATAATACCATTAAAAACTCCGTCCCGGCCAAGAACTTGGGAATCATATATATACAACCATCGTGTTAAATGCATGTTCGTGTATATCTGCCGTACGTCGATCGGCAGCTTGCTGTTAATTATGTTTACTCGTACTGTTAAAGACGCAGAGAGCTAGCAAGGCTGCTTAATTTTTTTCGGTTAGTCATTCGTAAAAATAAATTTATAAATTAACGTAATTTAATTTTAAATTAAATTATAAAATTATTTTTATTATAAAATAAATCTCATATGTCAATTTAAATTATTACGTCAGTTTATAAATTTATTTTTATGAGATCTATTTATAACTTATACAGTGAGATAATTATTAATGATTAAGAAAAAAAATAGGAATAAAGAATTGATCAAATAAGGACCAAAATTCTTGTACGAATTAACTGTCTAGCTAGTAGTATATACTAATAAACCCTGCAAGAGCATCATGCTTGGCAGGGTAACCTTAAATATATTGTCGAATTAATATGTGTCGTATATTGCAGGTTAACTTTACAACCACTCATGAGGTAAAGCAGAGTGAGTACCACTAAAATGACCAATTATTGTATCTGAGAATGACTACCACATAACTTGACAAAAGCCCACAATATAAAAGCTAATAAATCGAAAGCTCCAACCCACCAACCTTGAAAAGCAATACATTAAAAATTCCACACTTGTTTTCGACAACACATAAAGCTGATCTCTGCCTCCTCTAACTTATTTAAAACCTTCTTTATACTGCAACGTTGCAGTAGGTAAGAACTTTATAAAAAGAAGTGGAACTCATACAAAAGATCAGAGAGTAGAAGAAATTAAATTCCTGATTTTTTTTTTTTGTCTTTTTTATTCTTCTATATTACGTATCATTAATTTTATCTATCAAAAACATGCAGGACATGATGATTATATATGGCACATGAGTGGATCCAAGTCGAAGAAGCTTAAATAAAATGAAATTTGTGAACCAAAATCAAACCCAAAAAGAGTTATTGTTCAATACAGAAGTAGAACCCCGCTCCGTATCGAAAAAATAAAAAGAAAATGGAAAAAAAGAAGGCTATATCACATATAATATGATCATGAACAAATCATGATCGATGTGTGATTCTAATTTGACATAGCAAAAACTTGACCATGTTTTACTTCAAATGGAGGTGCTGGCTGCAACAACTTTCTGATCCCATATGTATTTGCTGTACAAAAACATGGATTGAAGTTACTCCAGCAGAGCTCTGCTAGCATGTATAATAACCATGATTTTCATCGACGTCCTCGCCTGGCATAATGGTATGGCGATTCAAGTGCAGCCTTCCTTTTCTGCAACGTGAGGTCTTTGTAGAACTTCTTGATGAACTCCTCGGCGGCCATGTCCACCTGGCTATCTCCGTCGTCCTTCAATGGAAACGGCGAGTCGGTTACTCTCAGCTGCCTTACCATCGGGCTCTTTCCGAACCCTGGCAACGTCACCAGTGGAGACGCCTCCACCGGCGCGGCGGTACTGTCGTGGTTGTTCAGCATCTCGAGCACCTTCTGAAACGCAGTAGCGGTAGTCACGTCGTCAAAACGATAGGGCTTGGCGCCGAAAGAGTGGTGGTGGTGCTTGCGCTTGCTGTTGAAATGGAATGGGCGGGGATAGGCGGGGCTGTTGCTGCAGCTGAATTCATATTCGCGTGGTGATATGAAGGAGAGTGCGTCATCGGAACGGCAGCTCAAGGCTGAGAAATGGTCGTGGAGAGTGAGGTTGTCGGCCATGGCTTTTCCCGCCAGCTTGCCACGCTTGAGCATCAAATGGAGATCGCTTATTATTTTGCTCTTGCATATGCCTTTTCTCAGCATGAAGAACACCACGCGAACTATGTTCCATAGCTTCTTGGCTGCCACCATTGGTGGGCTTGGTTCCATTTCCATTATTTCTTTTCTTGGTTGACTGAGAGGATTATTTTTGTTCTTTCTTCTCAGAGATCGAGATCGAGAGAGAGAGAGAGAGAGAGAGATCTGCGAGGGTTTTTTGGATGGCCATGGGGAGAGGGGGAGGAGGTATTTAAAGGGCTAGAAAATAATTATATTAAGGAAAGATTAAGACTAATTTTTAGAACAAAAGGGAATCATACACCACTCTCAACTCTAGCGCGTTTATTTCGGGATAGAGAGATTTCCTATAAAGGTTTGGAAAGTGTTTCCACGCGCTTCATATCGGCAAGGGTTACTTTTGTTCGAAGTTGTCGTTGAGATTACTAGAAGGTCCCTGTGGTGGCGACCAAATTACTTAAGTAAGTCCTCGGCTTCAATGATTAGAGATATTTGGCACTTTCTTGTCAGGATTAGCCTTTTGTCTTCTACACAAGGTAAAGTGAGATACAACCAATTCCACCGCTCGGGAGAAAATCTCACTTTTTTTTTTTCATTTCCGTATTATTACTGTGGGATGTATTTAATTAGTTTTTTTCTTATTTAAATAACTAATAGAAGAAATTATTTAAATTATAATAAATTAAATAGAAAATTACCATTTCTCTCTTGTTCAACTCCAAGAAATGGAAAATGGACACACCTACCAAAAATAATTAGCAATTGACCGAGGGCCAGGAGGACCTGAAACTGAAAGCTCACGTCCAATACCGTTCTTAGAAATCGAAAATAAAAAATAAAAAAAATAAAACAAGAATGACAAGAATGATAGGAACCTTGAATTTGTTAACTTCAAAGGAAAGAATCACATACACACAGCGTATAAGTCATTATTTATATGCGTTTATGAAAAGAAAATTGATTTATACTGAAATTTATGATAAAAAAGTTTATAAATTGATATAATTGGTTATTAGATTATAAAATATTTTAATTTTATTAAAAATTATATCATTAAGCCGTGTCCATTTATATTTTTACTTTTGTAACGTCACTTTATAGGCATAGTACTTCTAAATAAATAAAATTAACAGGAAACTGTTTATTTGTAACCAGTTAATTTCAGTAAAATAATTATTTACAGTTAAAATTAGTCACAAATAATCTTTTTGTCACAATTAAATAACCACAAAAGCTCATTTTTCTTGTAGTATAGATTCTTAGTTTTATTCTATACACCATATATCATTTTTTTTTTAAATTGTTTGCTAAATATGTGATATATGGATGATAAATAGAAGAATTTAATTAGTTTAAGAAGAATAAAACCAATTTAAAAAAAATAAAAAGAAATGTGGTATTGGTGTGTGAGGATGATGAGTAGCAAAACTCATTAAATATAACATAAAAAATACTAATTAAAAATAGAGAAAACCAATGGGATGGAGAGAGGCTAGGACAGTATAATTTTGGATATTTTTGGGATATAGTAAATTGTTTGATTTGGATGGACAAACCGATGCGCCGTTGTTTTTGCAGATGAGATTAGATAAGTTGAGATAAAAGTTAAAAACTAAATAAAACATTATTAGAATATATTATTTTAATATTATTTTTATTTTAAGATTTAAAAAAGTTGAATTGTTTATATTATTTTGTGTAAAAATTTAAAAAAATTATAATGATTAGATGATATGAGATTAAATGAACTGAGAAGTTTTATGAAAACAATAATGAATTATGGGCCGGGTTTTAACTTGCTAATCATTGAACTTGCTTTGGCTTTGTTGGGGAAGGTTCGAGTCTTTGATCGGGTTGACCTGCTTTTCATGTAAACGAATTATAGAGTTGTAAACAATATATAAGAAATAGTTTTAAAGTATATAAGAATTTATACATCCATTTGAATGATTTTCATGAACCTCTAAACCATATTAATTTCTTAGTGGATTTATTTAAATCTATCGTTAATTATCAAAAGGTCGAGACCCTAGATTAGACGCCAACTAAGATCAGCCCCTCGTTAAAGCATTGTGTTCGAAAAGAAAAGAATATCCCAATTAAGTAATAAATGTTAGGTTTTTTCAAATCAATTTTTGTTACTCGTACCAGCCTTGCACGGAAAGAATTTCTTATGAAGCGTTAAGGCGTGATTTGAACAACGAGTCATATGAGCTAAGATGAAAGTTAAAAGTTAAATAAAATATTATTAAGATGTTATTTTTTAATATTATTATTTTTTAAAAATTTGAAAAAGTTGAATTATTTATTATATTTTATCTAAAAATTTAAAAAAATTATAATGAGATGAGATGAAACGTTTCTTATATTCAAACTAGGCTTAGAACAATACAAAAGACATTAATTATCATATATATAGTAAACATAAAACAATATTAGTATAAAGTTTTTATGAATAATTCAGTAATGAGGAACTAATATTAACAATGTCGATTGCTTCGATCACTTGGCTGAATTTAATAGCGTCATTATAAGAAAATTGTTTATTTTACAACTAGTCTTTTTTAATGAAATGACTATTTTTAATTAAAATGAATGTATTTTCGTCGTAAATAATCTTTTGCATTATAAAAAAATGTCACAAATATCTGTTTTTCTTGTAGTGAGTTATGCTTGTGGGGTGGGAATTTCCATTTTACTTGAAATGAATATCATCTATTTAAATGAAAGTACGGGATGTTTTAGTAATTTAACTTATCTATGTAATCGCTTCTAATAACATAATTATTAAAAGAGAAATGATATTTGCAGTTTTAAAGTATGGAAGCCCCATACACTCTCTTTGAAAAAGTAGGTAAATATGATATCCACGTGAAAAAATAATTTTTTAATGGTAGATCTCACATTTTTTTAAAGAGAGTGCTCAAGATTTACATATCTCAAAATTATATCTAACATTATTCTTATAAAATTACGTCAGATTCTAAACTACATAAACAGTATTTATTTGAATCAATATACTTGCTAATCAGAATGGAGAACAAAATTTTCATATATTTTAACATGTTAGCTAGGCAAGATTATATATATAATATATATCATTGATAACGAAAGATTAATTACGACAGGTATCTAATCATCCTAATTCAATGTCTGGATTGCTAGATTCTTGTAGATATGTGAAGCTACTGTTTTTTTTTCCTGAGATGTCACTATCAAAAGTTTCTCTTAACTCAAAGAGTTTACAGATTTTTTTCTTTTTTCCCGAGTGGCATTTGCAATTGGTTTATTTCAACTTTAACTTTGCATTCTGTTTCATAATGGTTTTTCATTCCACATTTATAACATTTTATTTTGCTTTTATCCTTCTTGTTATTTTTTGTAATATTTTTTCTTTTATTATAAAATTTTGGTGCTTCATAATTTTTTCTCTTCTTATAATTAATAAATATATGATGCCAGATGCAGAATAAGGATTATTCTTACGGCTAGATAAATAACGAAAACTAGAAATTGAGATTAAGAAAAATGCAAACATAGAGAAAATTCTGAAATAAACTCTAAGATTAGGATTTGTTTATTAAAATTGAATATAAGTTCTGAAGCTCACAAACCAGACCTAAATAGCTAAGGAAAAAGAGGCAAAATTACAATTATGATGAAGTAATAAAATACTGAATAAAATAAGTATCTTGCCAAATACTAGTCGAAAATCCAAAATAAAGTCATTCATCAAAATATACATTATTATAAAAGAAAAATATCCAAAAATGAAGAAATAATTACAAATGACGATTCAGAAGAAAAAATGACTGATTTTAGGCTCGAAACAGGGACCACTAGGTGTAGCATACAGGTGATCACAACATGCACGTCGAATAGAACTTTTCAAATTGAGATCATATAAGCGATGCTGTCACCCATAATCAAAGTTATGGTCAAAACACTGGCATATGTGACATGCACAATTCACCAACCGAGGATTGTCATTCCTCACTCAATCGAGAAATGTCATTTCTCGACCAACTAACGAGTCTTCATCTTTTCTTGCTGGTTTTATGATGATCTATCTTCTTGAGGTAATCTAGTGCTATTAATGTCAGGTCACCTGCCATAGCATTATTAGACTCAAATCATCCTGCATCAATATATGTGTATAACTAAATCCTCTATACCTATTTGTCGGTAAAATATCGATCTCATTCATTTTAAGTATAGAGTAATGTTAGATACCGTTATTGATTGTGCAAGTATCGTACACTCATTTTTAAAAAGAGTGAAGTTCACTATTAAAAAAATTATTTTTTTATACAAATTTCTTATTTACTCATTTTCTTAAATGAATACGTAACACTAGGCTGCGTTTGGATGTTAAGTTGAGTTGAGTTCTTCATTACAATTTTTTCAAATTCTCATACAAAATATAATAAACAATTCAATTTTTTTAAATTTCAAAATAATAATAATATTAAAAATAATATTCTAACAATATTTTATTCGACTCATCTCTGAATCCAAAAAGTTTAGATATTAAGATGAGTATATATATTTATAAAAAATTAAAAAAGGTTGTGGGTCTCGCGTGTAAAGAAGTATTGAGTTAAAAAAGATTATAGGTCTCATATATAAAAATATTTTGAATTGAGATTAATTTAATAATTAAGTATTTAAATATTCAATTTAACTTAAAATTAAACTAAATTAAATTATTCTCAATTGAATCTAACGTCCAAAACTTAAATAGCCAACTACAAATATCATTTGGTATAACGTTTACCATGCAGGCGAGCGGGGCTTGACCAGCTGTCACTTGCTTTGCAACGTGTATAGGGTGCGTGGACTTGGACTATTATTGGTTGCCCCATCAAAGTAGGCAGGAATGAATACTGAAACCTACTAAGGACACGTGGTTCTCCACTTGTGGCGCAAATGAATCGATCTATAGCCGTTCACGCATCTACAAACCCTGTGTACCCACAGCTTGGCCGTCCAAATTTGCCACAACAAGAAATCGACCACGTCAAATTAAAGGTGTGTGAAGTCTGGAAAACGCGTCTTTCCTAGCGGATTCATTTAGCTAGATGAAGTCAGTAAAATGTCTTCACAAACTCAAACCAATCAACCTAATTTAATATGAAAATATTGTAAATTAGTTATATTACTATAGGGGCTTTGCATTAAAAAAAATAATGTCTTTAAAAACATGTCTTAAAATCATGTAAAAAAAGTTAAGCAGTAAGAGTCATAAACATGCAGTACAATTACAGGCGGCTCTTCCATCAGGCGACAATTGTAAGACTTCTGGTGGAAGAAAGCCTCCCAAAAAATTAAGTATATATATATTTTTAAAAGAACTTTTAATTAAAAAAATTAATTAATTCAATGAAAGAACATCAAAGATATCAAATAGAGATGATATTATTATTAGTTTTAAAAGTATTCCACATAATAATTATTTCACGTCGTATTATTTTTCTAAAAATACATTTCTCTTTTGCCATTATTAGTTTAGTATATAATGTGAAAATTATAAATTGTAAACGAGTGTTCATAAAACTTTTTTGTATAATACTGAAGAAGCAATGGGTCACTTGTTTTCAAATGTGTAGGATATTTATAGAACTTTATTGAAAATAATAATTATAATTGCTTCTATGGCTCGTTTGGATGTTAAGAATATCTCATAATATTTGTAAATAGTAATGAAATAGTTTGAGTTAATATATTTTATTGAGTTTTGAAAAAGAAGAGAGAACAAGTTGAATTTAAGAATATCTGAAAATACATAAGAACAGTTGTGTTTCCAAACAGACCCTAAGAATTTAAAGCATGTCCTGTAAAATTAGATTTGATAAAATTCTCTTTAAATCAAATTTTTTTAATAAAGATTAAGTCGGTTATTAGTTAAAAATGTAATACAAAATCTTAATCAATAATTTTACTTTACAAAACGATAGGAATTTTTTAAATAAAGATATAAATTAAAACCTAAAATTAAAATAATTTTAATTAATTTTACTTTAAAAAAAAAAAAACGTTTCAATCAAAGTTTTAACCTCAGGTCCAGGAACAATAAAGTTTGAGTAATGATACAATTTTCTTTCTAACTATGTTGTAAAAGAAAGGTGGCTATAGAAAACTTAGAGATCAAATGCTTTTACCGAAAAGAGTTTCATAAAAATAAATTTATAAATTGAAGTAGTTTGATATAGTTGATCACATGAAATTATGTCAATTTATAAATTTATTTTTATGAAATCACTTTTTAAATATAGTACTTGTCAAAATATTGACATTTCTGTAAAGTAATACCCATTACATTAGTAATTAGTTGTAAAATAACTGTATAATTAAATATCATTAATCATGTACGTTTGTATAGGTGTAGGTATAAGTCATTTAACAGTGCCGTCTTGTCTTATACGTAATAACAGTGCAATATATATTGTCTTATACGTCTTAATTGTATGTGCCTGTTCAGCAGTACTAATAATTAAGAGAAACATTGGCATGTGTTTGCCGCACGCTACCTGTAGGGACTTGGAAAATGAATAAATATGTGAAAATGATTGGTCAATCAACAATTCACACACCAATTAAATATATTTTAGGGGAACTCTAAAAAAATGAAATTATAATTTAGGGGCAAAAAGAAAAAAAACCGTGGAAAAAATTAAAACAAAAAGCATTCACAACAACGTGACGTTTGCTATTTATCATATTCATACATTACATATTATATTTATTTTTTTTAATTTTTTTGTTTTATTTTTTTAAAATTAATTAAATTCTTCTATTTATTATCCTTCTATTACAAATTTAATATGAGAAAAAAATTAAAAAAATTAAAAATGATGTATGATGTTAAAATACTGAATAGATTTTATTAAGAATTAATCTTTGCATCATCCTACACACCACACACCATAACTTTTTTTATTTTTTTTTATTTTTTTTTCTTATTAAATGTGTATTATATGGATGATGAATAAAAAAATATAAATATTTCAAGAAGAGTAAAATAAAAAAAAAT
>QEOT01003325.1:81515-104785 GCA_003123785.1 Pterocarya stenoptera | reverse complement strand
ACCAATGTTATCTATAAAACCATTACAAAGATTCTGGCAAATCGATTGAAAAAAATGCTTCCCAACATCATCTCCCCCTTTCAAACAGCTTTTGTCCCAGATCGCAATATTAAAGAAAACTCTATTATTACACATGAGCTATTTCACTGTTTAAAGAAATCGAAAGGGAAGAAGGGTCATATGGCAATCAAGCTAGATATGGCGAAAGCCTTTGATTTTGTAGAATGAGATTTCTTATTTGCGGTAATGAAGGCTCTAGGCTTTAATAGTCAGTGGATCAATCTTATCAGAGAATGTATAACGATGACATCCTTTTCAGTTCTTATAAATGGTTCTCCAAGATATTTCTTTAAAGCAAAAAGAGGTCTTAGACAGGGTGATCCCATCTCACCTTTCCTATTCATATTATGCGCGGAAGTTCTATCAAGATTAATTGTGTCAGAGGCTGCCGGCAAGATTGAAGGTATTAAACTTTGCAGAAACTACCAGCCAATCTTTCATCTATTTTTTTTTTTCAAATGATGTTATTATATTTGGGAAATCAAATGAAAGTGCAGCAACGTCCATAAATGTGAATCTGGAAAAATATTAGGCATGGTTAGGCCAAAGAATCAATAATGCAAAATCATCAATTTTTATCACAGGCAACACAAACCAAGCAATAAAGAGAGTTATCCTTGGGAATTTGGAGTACAAAGAAACTACATACAGAATGAAATATCAAGGAATTCAAACCTCATTTGATAGATCCAAGAAAGAAAGCTATAGAGAGCTGCTGGAAAAGATTAATCATAAGCTAAAAGGATGGAAATATAAACTTTTGTCATAGATAGGTAGAACGATGCTTATCCGCACAATGGAAAACACAATTCCCACTTATCAAATGTTTATGCACCTTCTACCTAAATCTGTATGTAAGATGATGAATGCTAGCTTTAAAAACTTTTGGTGGGGAACAAAAAAGGATCAAAAGCACAAGCTTTATCTGAAATCCTGGAAGTCGATCTGCCAACCAAAAAAAGGAGGAGGGTTGGGATTGAGGCTAATGAAAAATATGAATGTTACTCTACTAGCCAAGACGGGATGAGAAATGAGTTAACCAAGTACAAACATGTGGCACAAGCTTCTATCAACAAAATATGTGGCAACAAATACATTCTGGCGGGTGACTTCAAAAGCTATAGATTTTTTTTTTCTGAAAAATTTTATTGCAAACACGAAAAGTATTAGAAAAAGGTATGTGTTCTCAGATTTTTAATGCAATATTAGTAAAAGCTTGGTTTGATCCATGGATCCCTTCCTTGGAAAGTTTCAACCCAAAACCACTTAGCCATATTATAGATTTATCATCTTCTCTTAAGGTTTCTAATTTCATCAACCATATAACCCACTCTTGGAATATTCAGAAAATGCTCAACTTCTTTCAGCAGGAAAGTATTCGAGAGATACTAAAAATACCTTTACCTCGTTAAAGATTCAGAGAAGATTCTAGTAGTTGGATCAAGACTCAAAGTGGGAAGTTCACTGTCAAAACAACCTATCATTTGGTAAAAAATATTGGTTAGACTCTTCAAGTAAGCTTTCCTAATATTGCAATAGAGAAGATATGGAAACTAAAAATTCATAATCGCCATAAGCTTCTGTTGTGGAAAATTCTATGGGATATAATTCCAACTAAAGGAAGACTAAAGAGCTTCATACCATCTATGACTTCCTTTAGTTGCCCTTTGTGCAATGAGCAAGAAGAAACACTATTTCATATTTTTCTTGAATGTCCAGTATCAAGAATCTTATGGAGTCAAAGCCAGTGGCCACTAAATCTCTCATCTTTGGCAATTAGGACAATACAGGACTTGATATCTTTCATTCTAAATCCAGAGCAAAAATTGGGTTTAAGCTCTCAGGAAGTGCATCCTTTCCAGCTCTTTGCAGTTCTAATACTGGATTTTACTTGGAGACTGAGAAACGATATAGTCCATAATCAAACAATTTTATCTCTATGGAAAGCTACAAAACATTTGGGTTATTCTTATCAAGAGTATCTAAAGGCTTGGGAATGGAAGCGGAAAGAGAAGCAACCACAACAATGGGAAAATCTTTTTCCCAACTATGTCAGCATTTCTTTTGATGCATCAGTTAGGACAACGTTTTCTTTGGCCTTTGCTGTAAGTCGTGATTAAGTAGGAAGGACAATAGAAATATGGATAGAAGAAATTGGAACAACAATTCCAGTAGTTGCAGAGGCAATTGCGGCTAGACTTGTGATTGAGCTGCATAATTGCATATTTTATCTATTTAAAACCAATAATTTTTAATTGTTTTATTATTTTATCATTGGTTTTAGATGGATAAATTGATTAAGAGGCATAAATCCAAGTTGTGAATTAAATTGATTAAAAGCATAGTTTATGCTTGATTTTATAACTTGTGATTTATTTGGACAATAATTTCTCATGCACAACACACTTTTAATATTTTATTTTCATCTCTTATTTAATTTTATTTGTTTTAGTTCCTTATCTTATTTTATTTTATTTTATTTATCTAAGTTTAATTTTTATTTTTATTTAATTTTGCTTGTCTAATTTTTATTTTATTCTATTTTATTTTATTTTATTTTTATTTATTTTTATTTTTTTTTAATTTCTGCGCTGGCTAAACGACATGTCGTTTGGTCGGCAGACCAAAACGACATGTCGTTTTCTTCATAACTCATTTCAAACGTATAAACCTAAACGGCGCCGTTTTGTCTAAAGACCAAAACGACGCCGTTTTTCACGTTAATTTGGTTTCTGTCGTCTAAGCTGAACGACGCCGTTTTGTCTAAGGGCAGAAACGGCGTCGTTTTGTATCATCTTCAACCTCACGACGCTCCTTCTGTGCAGCACAGTGAACGTCCAGCAGCCGTGCACAGCTGCCACCGTGGGCCGTCCTCCGCCCACCTGCAGCCACCAGCGACCCCAGACGACGCCGGCGATCACCATGCACGGCCAAGAACCAATCCGTCGCCACGGCAACACCACGACCGAAGCTTCCTTCCTCCATCAGCAACACTCTTGCGCACCTCCACCAGCCAAGGCAACCTCCACAGCACTGCCCAGCACCACCCATACACGGCAACGCCATTTCCGAAGCCACCAGCAACGATGCATGCTGGGAAACGAACCATGCACTGCGGAAATGGGCCGACTAGAAACGAAGAGGAGAAGCAGAGCTGGAGAAAGAAGCAGAAAGAGAAGGAAGAAGAAGAAGAAGGAAGGCACGACACTGCCGAAAGCAGGAAACGTGAGGAAAGAAAAAAAAAATAAAAAGAAAGAAGCAGAGGGCGACGCACGGAAGCAAAGAAGAAAAAAAAAAAGAAAAAAAAAGAGAAGAACGGAAACGGAGATCAAAAGAAAGGAAGATACACAGAAATAAAGAGGAAGCCGAAAACCATGCACTGTTTTGGTTGCGCATGCTGCGGTCTCATTTGCTTTTGGTGGACAACACATGAAGATAATAGAGCTTTCAGAATTAATATTGAATCATGCCAAAAGAAGGAACACATGCGGGAGGAAAGCTGGAAAGCTGCAAAACGAAAGAAAATTAAGTGCCAGCAACACAAACGATAAGATTCAGTTGTAAAAGAAAAAAAATATATATATTTGCTGAACTTATGGACCTACGCAGCACAGTACTTTTGATGCCTATATAAAGGAGTGAGATGTTAGGGAGAAGGGGGGGCGGATGTTAGATGCCCAGTAGACTCTGGGTGGGTGAGACACCCAGTAGGATAGAGTAGGAGTAGTGCAGATTTTAGGAGAAAACGCAGATGAAGTGAGGGAGTTTGGTGATGCAGTTGAGAGCCTAATGGACCAACTGTGTTATCAAACTGTTCTCCTTTATCTGCAGTCTCCATTTATTTTATTTTATTTTTTTATTTTAATTTATGTTATTTATTTTTCTGCACTTTAAATTAATGCTATTTATTTTTCAGCACTTTTATTTTACTGCACTTGTGTTATCGAACTGTTCTCCTTTATCTGTAGTCTCCACTTTTATTATTATTTTTTTTTAATTTATGTCCTTTATTTTTTTTAACACTTTTAATTCCTGCAATTGATTGGTATTGTTATTAGAAACTTTGATTATCTATATATTTCTCTTGATTCATTGTGATTTCTGAATACAGTGAATGCTTGAAAAATCTCTGTGATAATTAATTGGACTTATAGATATCTCTACCATCAATCCTGCACTTTTATTTTAGATAAAAAATTGGACAAACTTAATTTTATTTTTCAGTACTTTTAATTTCCGCACTTTTATTTTACTCTCCTTTATTTTACTGTCTTTAATTTTCTGCACTTTAAATTTCTGCATTTAATTTCCTGCACTTTTATTTTCTGTAATTTATTTTATGCTATTTAATTTTCCAGCTCATTTAAATTTCAGTCTTTTAATTTCCAGCAATTTAAATTCACTGTCTTGCATTTTAATTTCTGTAATTTTCACTGCATCCAAAACACGCAAAATCAATCAAACAAAATGAATCTGGTTCACAACCAGTAAATCTTCTTTTCACTGCACGCTTTCATCAATTGTACATATCATCTGTTCTTTTTATTTTTATTTTCCCATCGTAAATATTCCCACCATTTTACACGAGTTTATTTTTAGCACTTTTCCTGTGGAGACGATCTAGGAATTTATTCCTAATTACTACTCGACACGCTCCTGCACTTGGGATAGCCTTTTGTACTGTTCATTTTCGAACGAGTCAAGTTTTTGGCGCCGTTGCCGGGGATGAGACAAATTTTTGAATGAGTCAGTTACCCATGGACCTTGATTTGTTGCTACGATATTCCTCCGCCACAAGTGAAGGCTCTTATTAATCAATTTGGGAGGGGGTTACTATTGGACATGTGACCATCCACTCTTTAAAAAAAAAAAAAAAAAAACTAACAAGTAGAACTTCTATTGAGTTATAACATTTTTAGGGAAGATTTAGATAGTGTGTTGAGATAAAATGAGTTAACATGAAAATTGAAAGTTTAATAAAATATTGTTAGAACATTATTTTTTAATATTATTATTATTTTGAGGTTTAAAAAAGTTAAATTATTTATTATATTTTATGTGAAAATTTGAAAAATTTATAATGATTGAATGAAATGAGTTGAGATGTGTTGATATGAGTTGAAAGAAAAACTATATTCATCATTCCCGCAGTACACGCCTCACACTTAAAAAAAAAAAAAATTCTTACCAAATATGTGGTGTATAAATTATGAGTAAAAGAAATCAATTAATTTCTAAAAAATAAATTCAAAAATATTTTTGAAAAATAAAAATAAATATGATATTTGGTGTAGGAATAATGAGTAGCAAATCTCGAATTGAAATGAGACCGATTTGAATAAGCCACTTGACACAGAAGAATTTCATATTTTTTTGTGTCAGAAGTTGACACTTTTCTCTGAACCTTGGTCAAATCTTTGGCAGAGTGTGATGTGATGAAATGAGCTTCTGTAGTCTTGATTTGCAGAGAAAAAGATTAAAAATAAATAAATGAGTAGTAAATCGGTAGTACAACATGGTAAGACTATCACTACCCTTATATAAATGGTGGTGCGTCTTTTGAAGTTCCATTTGCTATTTTTTTTGCTTTCTTCCTACGTGTAACTTTCTCACCGAAACTCTTCTCATCTGAAAATCAAGTTTATTCTTAGCTTTTGAGATTCATTTTTTTTTCCCCATCTTATGAGTTGGTCGATTTGTGTGTTTTTTTTTTCTATTTCATTTCTTCTGGGTTGTTGGTTTCCTTATTGAGACTCTTTTTTTTCCTCTCTTCTGTCCATTTTATCTATTTGTTTTTCACTCCTTTTTCATTGTTCTATGTTCGTTGATCGGTATTTTTTAAAACCTTGGGTTGTTGGTTTCTTGCTTCTTTTATTTGTGTTCTTTTTTTCTTTTTCTTTTTTTATTGTTATTATTATTATTTTTTTACTTTTGTTTATCAATATTTTGATATGTGTTTCTCCTCAGGCTTTTTTCTTTCGGTACATGTTTGTTTTTGGAAGTTTGTCTTTATTTGCGGATTTTTTTATATGTGTTTTTCTTTGTTTCTTTTCTCAGTGCATGTTTGTTTTGTGATTTGTTTTACTCTGTGTGTTTCTTTTCATTTCTTTCCTCGATGTATGTTTGTTTTTTGAGTT
The DNA here is from genome assembly GCA_003123785.1 of Pterocarya stenoptera. NCBI lineage: Eukaryota > Viridiplantae > Streptophyta > Magnoliopsida > Fagales > Juglandaceae > Pterocarya > Pterocarya stenoptera. Next base: position 98,588 of record QEOT01003325.1, on the reverse strand, counting down.
TTTTTCCATGTGTGTTTCTCTTCATTCCTTTTTCTTGGTGCATGTTTCTTTTCTAAATTTTTTTACTCTTTTGTTTCAATCAATTTTGAAAAATGAGTTTTATTATTTTTTTGTGTCATTGCGTTGCTGTCTTCTTATTTTTTCCTTTTAATTTATCCAATTTGTTTGTTTGTTTCTTGCAGGAAATTTGTAATTTCTGATTTGCAATTCAGTTGCTTTGAAGCTTGTATATGCACTATAACAAAAATAGCCTTTTTGGACCAATTTTTCTTTAGTTGCGAATAGTCTTTTGGTAGTGAAAAATTGGTCCGAAAATGCTATTTTTGTTGTAGTGATGGCTTTTAGTTTTTCGGCTTGTTTGTATATTATTTTTGGTAATTTTTTGAGCAAATGGATTGAAAATTTATATTTTTAGAATGGTGAAACCCCCTTTTTTTTTTTTTTAGTTTCGATTCTGAAATGAAAAAATAGATTACTTCCATTTTCATTTTCATGTTATGATATTTTGGTGGGTTTTTCCCTTTATTTATTCTTATTTGTTGGTTTGTTTCTTGTAGGAAATTTGAAGTTTTTTTTTTTTTTTTGGGGAAATTTATATTCTTAGCATGTTGAGTATTTTTTTTGTATATATTGTTGGATTTGTATATTTTGGATTTGTCATTTCTACATAGTCTTTTTATAAGGTTTACGGCATTTAAGGAAGTGTTTGCAAAAAAAGAAACAAAATGACAAAAAAACAAAAAATGGACTTAAGAGAAAATTTTTATTTCTTTATCTTTCTGAAAAAAATATTTGACTTCTACTTTTTTTTTTTTGGCATGTTATGATGTTTTGGTGAGTTTTTTCTTTTTTATTTAGTCTGACTTGTTGGTTTGCCCCTTGCAGGAAATTTGAAGTTTTTTATTTAGAATTATGCTGTTTTGAGGTTTTTATGTCTTTTAGTTCTTTTTTCATGTTTGTATATTTTGGTTCGTACGTAGTTTTTTGTTTGGAATTCAAGCTCCTTTGGACTTTTTATATATCTTTTAGTTTTTTATTTTTTGGCATTTTTTGGTTGGCATTTATTTAAGCAAGTGGATTCGAAATTTATATTTTTGGAATGTATGTCTTTCAGTTTTTTTTTTTTTTTTTCCCTGTTTGTATATTTTGGTTGGCAGTTTTTTATTTGGAGTTCAAGCTGCTTTAGAGTTTGTATATATCTTTCAGTTTTACCTTTTGGGCTTGTATATTTTGGTTGGTGTTTTTTTGAACAATTGAGTTCAAAATTCATATTTTTGGTATGGTGAGTAATTTTCTTTGTATATATTTTTGGATTTGTATATTTTGTTATTAAATTGTTAATAGATGTTCTTCAGCTTTTTACTGTAAGAATAGTATTATATATTTGGTTCCGTTTGTATGGTAATGGGTTTAATATTTTTTTGGTTCATTTTTTAGGCTTTTCGATTTTTCTTTTTTTCTTTAAAACTCAAGGTGTTTATTGAAAATAGAGACATGCTTCTCATTCGATCAGTTTGTATGGTATTGGAGTTTGCATTTTATTGGTTCCTTTTTTTAGGGTTTTAGTTTTTTATTTTTTCTTCAGAACTCAAGCATTTTATTAAATCAGGTGACAAAAGGAAAATAGAAAACCTATACGATTGTTGAACTTAATTAACAAAACATCACTAAACAAATTAACTGATTAAAAATGTTAAAAAAAACAAAGTTTTTTGTAAATTGGTGCACTTTACAACAAAATAAAGATATGATCTTGAAGAAATTATAAAATCGATAAGCTTTTTTTTATATATTCAATCTGTGGACTTAACAAAATGTCACACTCAGCCTAATTTTTATTTATCTTTTAAAATATTTAAGGTAAAAAAAACTTTGAAGAAAAAACTTATCCACTACAAGAAGATTTTGGGCCATTTTTCTAGGTATAAAAAAAAACATGACTAAACCGATTCTTCATTTATTTTCTGAAAAAAAAAACAAGTTTAATGTTGTCAAAAAAAAAAAAAAGAAGAGAAATGCAAATGTTTATTTATCTGTTAAAAATGTTTAAATTTTTTTTTAAAAAATTTTGAAAAAGGTATTCAGCGTATTTCTTTTTGGCTTTTTTTCATCGGTGCATTTTATTTCCTGAAAAAAAGTAATGTCTTTAAAAAAAGTATATTTTAATTCTGCTTTAAAAAAATTAACAATTAAACATGACTAAATTGGTTTATACTATTTTGTAAGGATACTGTGGTGTGGTGCTGTAATGGAGGAATGAATTGATTATATGTAGAAGGAATGAGAAACAGAAGAAGACAAACTGTGGATAAAGGCACTGATAAATCAGTTAGCCATTAGGGTGTTTCGAGGGATCCCTTAACCTCCAAATGAAGAAACAATTCTGCAATTATATTTTCAGATGATTCCTTATGCGTCCCACTACGCATTACATACCTTTGCAGCCTAACAAACTCATTGCCTAAGCTGCTGACACGCGTATTATATTCTAACAGAAAGTAAATACCATTATATGAACTAAATGGTGAAATAAGACATAAACGACAATCCTACTACAGCATCTACTAAACTGCAGCATCATGTATTTAAACGTTGCGTTCCAAGGTCTTCCCAAATGGTGCGTTTCCAGACTTGTATCAAACGGTGCGCCTTGAGTTCTTCTTAGCTTAACTTCACTTCACTTCACTTCAGTTGCCTTAAGTCCCGAATCGTCTTCTACTTCTCAGAGTCATCCCTTTCATCTCCTCAACATCTCCTATCCGGAACCCTAACAATCCTCCCCCCTTAGAGCACCTTGCCCACAAGGTGTGGATAAAGTCCCTTTAACTTCCATAAGGACTCCCAGCTGTCCTCTTCATGGCCAGTTCCGACCCATTTCACTAAGACCTCCGTTGTTGCGCGATGGCCTGTTTTCTTCAAACGCCTGTCAACTACAGCTTCAGGTTCGGGTAAGACTTCATCTTGATTATTAGTTGGTGGGAGATCTGGGAGAGGGCAGATCTGAGCCCCAAGTTTTTGGCAAGAAACGTGAAATACCGGGTGGATCAGTGAGCTTGGGGGTAGATCTAGCTTGTATGCCACTTGACCGTGACGTTGGAGTACACGGAAAGGACCATAAAACCTTGGAGAGAGCTTCAAGTTTTGGCGTGCCACTACAGACTTCTAGCGATAAGGTTGTAAACAGAGGTAAACATAATCTCCCACTGAAAATATTCTCTCTGTGCGTTTTCGATCCGCATAAAATTTCATTCTTGATTGGGCTGCTGTGAGATTGTGCTTGAGCAGGGCCTTGATTTGTTCTCGGGTACGTAGATGAGTATCCACAGAGGTATTAGAGGTAGTACCTGGAATATAAGTAGCCAACTGAGGAGGAGAGTAGCCATATAGAGCTTCAAATGGCGTTACTTTAGTTGCTATGTGGTAAGACGTATTATACCAATATTGGGCCATAGAGAGACATTGAGCCTAAGTTTTAGGCTTAGCTCCTGCATAACAGCGTAGGTACCATTCTAGGGTTTTGTTCAGGGCCTCAGTCTGGCCATCCGTCTCAGAGTGATAGGCTGAACTGTAGTGTAGTGTGGAGCCTTGCATCTGGAAGAGGGATTTCCAGAATGAGCTGAGAAATATTGGATTCCTGTCTGAGATTATAGTCTTTGGCATGCCATGATGTTTGAAAATTTCCTGAAAAAATTTCTCAGCTACCACTACTGAAGTATAAGGGTGGGCGAGAGCAATAAAATGGCCATGCTTGGTCAGACGATCTACCACCACAAGAATAACCGAAACCCCTTGAGATTTAGGCAACCCTTCCACAGAGTCCAAGGAGATGGCTTCCCATGCTTGCTCAGGTATGGGAATAGGCTGGAGAAGGCCAGGATAGGGAATAGTTTCATGTTTGTTGGCCTGACAAGTATCACACTCACGGACTGCCCTTTTGATATCTGTTTTCATCCCTGCCCAAAAGAAATCCCTTTTGGCACGGTGATATGTTTTAAGAAAACCTGAATGACCTACATGAGGATCATCATGTATGAACTTTAGCACCTTACCTTTAAAGGTTGAGTTGGGATCCAGTACTATTCTTCCTTTCTTCAATATTAAGCCTTGCTGGACAGAATAGCCTTTAGGGAGTTCTTGGCCTGAATTAAACTTGACTAGTAACTCCTGTAGCTCCTGAGAGACTGCATAAGTACCCTTAAGTTCCTCAATCCATAGTGGAGTAGGGAAGGTGATAATGGCCAGGGAGCCCTCTGCACTGTCTCCATTCTCATGCCTTCTAGACAAGGCATCGGCAACCTTGTTTTCTTTCCCTTGTTTATACTCAATGGTGAAGTCATATCCCAAGAGTTTAGTAATCCATTTTTGCTAAGACACGGTCCCTACCTTTTGCTCCAGTAAATACTTGAGGGCTTGTTGGTCCGTCTTGACCTTAAAAGCTTGGCCAATAAGTAGGGGCGCCACTTATGTACTGTTGTGACTAGAGCTAGAAGCTCTTTTTCATAAGTGGACAAGTTCAAGGCCCAGCCCTTTAATACTTTGCTGAGAAAAGCAATTGGTTGCCCCTGCTGCATTAGTACAGCCCCAATGCCACCTCTACTAGCATCACACTCCAATGTGAAGGTTTGGAAAAAATCTGGGAGTCGTAAAACAGGTGGTGAAGTGACAGCTTGTTTAAGATCCCCAAAAGCCTTGGCAGCCCTTCGGACCATGAGAATGAATTCTTTTTTAGTAAGGCAGTGAGAGGGGCAGCAATCAGTCCATAGCCTTGAATAAATTTCCGATAGTATCCAGTCAACCCTAAAAAACCTCGTAAGGCCTTAATATTTTTTGGGGTTGGCCATTCCAGCATAGTTGCCAATTTCTTAGGATCTGCCTTGACACCCTCTCCCGACACAATGTGACCCAAATATTCAACTTCAGGTACTGCAAAGAGACACTTGGATCTCTTTGCAAATAGGGAATGGTCCTGAAGGGTCCTTAAGACCTGTTGTAAGTGGCCAAAATGGTCCTCCATNTGTGGTGTGGTACTGTAATGGAGGAATGAATTGATTGTATGTAGAAGGAATGAGAAACGGAAGAAGACAAACTGTGGATAAAGGCACTGATAAATCAGTTAGCCATTAGGGTGCTTCGAGGGATCCCTTAACCTCCAAATGAAGAAACAATTCTGCAATTATGTTTTCAGATGATTCCTTACGCGCCCCACTATGCATTACATACCTCTGCAGCCTAACAAACTCATTGCCTAAGCTGCTGACACGTGTATTATATTCTAACAGAAAGTAAATACCATTATATGAACTAAATGGTGAAATAAGACATAAACGACAATCCTACTACAGCATCTACTAAACTGCAGCATCATGTATTTAAACGTTGCGTTCCAAGGTCTTCCCAAATGGTGCGTTTCCAGACTTGTATCAAACGGTGCGCCTTGAGTTCTTCTTAGCTTAACTTCACTTCACTTTACTTCAGTTGCCTTAAGTCCCGAATCGTCTTCTACTTCTCAGAGCATCCCTTTCATCTCCTCAACCTCTCCTATCCAGAACCCTAACATATTTTGTTTGGCAAAATTGATGAAGAATTCAGAGGTATTTATCCGAGAAAACATATCATGCATTCTAATTATAAAATCAAATGTTACTCTACTTACCTTAGCCAATTGAAAAAATTCTTTAACAACTTTAACATTTAATTTTTTTTTTCTCCTTTTGTTTGAAGCATTTAAAAATTTAATTTATATTTTGTTCAAATGGATTATAAAAAGAGCTATTCAAATCAACGTTTTGTTTTTATAATCAAGTTTAATAAATATAAATAAATCAGATCAATCTATAATTTTATTTAAAATTCTTTCATTTTCCCCCTTTTCTTTAGGTATAAGAAAAATGTTCTAACCTTTCTCAGTTTTGTTACACCAATAAATTTTGAATTTTTGTAGAAGATGCTATAAGTATTTCAAATTCAAAAATCTTTTTCCTGATGTAAAAGGACCTGTAAAAAAATCTTAAATAATTTATTCAATAATCAATTTTTATTTATTTATTTACAAAACCATATAATTTTTGTTAAAAGCAATTTCATCCAACAAGGCAAATGTGTTTTGAAGGTTGCTATTGACCTTGAATGTATGTGTGTGTGTATATATATATCTCCTTATACTTAAAAGAGTCTATCGATGGATGAACATGAATGAACAGTAGTTTGGTTTGGCACTTTCTTCTTCCACTTATGTCTCTCTATACAATCGCACAATAATTATCTTCCTCACAGCAACCTAAGTGCAGCACAACCTCACTGTAAATCATCACAAAATCACAATTGCCATTGCTAATCACAAAATCACTGTAATTGTACAAAATCACCACACAACAAAGCAAGGGAGAGGTAGAGGCTTGGCTGGGCATGGAGGGAGCAGGGGAGGTGCTGTAGAGGGTTGGTCGTGGGGTCGTGGGCAGTAGGTGGCAGATCTAGGCCATGTGACGACAAGAACTTGTGAGAAAGAGAAAGGTTTTGTGAGAGAGGGAGGCATATTAGAGAGCTGCGTCATGGGGAAGAGGTGGCTGTAGAAGCTCGTGGGAGGAGCTGCTCACGGCGGTGCAGTGAAGGGAAATCAAAGGGAGAGGAAGAGAGAGGGCTACGGGCTTTGGCCTGTTGCAGGGAGAGAGAGCGAGAGAGGTCTGTGGGGAGGAGATCGGAGTGGGGAAGGTCGTCTGCGACTGGACTTGGTGGTGATGCGGCAACGCTAGGAAGAGCCGAGGAGAAGAGAGATCGAGAAGGAGAGAGGCATGTGGCTGGAAGGACAGAGGAGAGAGAGTGAATAGGAAAAAGTGAGGGGGAAAGTTAGGGTTTAGGGCTTTAAATCCCAATCCTTCATTTTGAATCTCTAGATTTGATCCAACCGTGGAGGTTAAAATACAGAAAAGAAACTTACTTAAAATAGATAATTAAAATATAAATATCATATCATACATTTAAAATCAACTTTAATTTATAAAATACTAATCTTTCATCATTAAATAAATGATAAAGTTTTGCTAAATATTTTTAAGAAAGTAAAACCATATAAATAATTAGAGTTTTTAACATAATTTAAATCTCATAATATTCTTAATTAACTAAAATCATTTAGATCAAATGATTTTCTACAATTATAATATTTTTGGGACTTCCAAAATATAAGAGGCTTACTTTAATGATGAAAGAACATGAGAGCAAGATTAGGGAGGGTGGATTTGCTTTATACGAGCTCACTACATCTTCTACATGGTTGAAGGTAACATGCAGATTGTGATTGATCTTTCATGTATAGATGATTAACCCAAAGGAAATGTATGGAGATACTGCAGTTGGAACAAATTCTTATTATTAAAGTAGAGAAAGATGGAAATTCATAGATGCTTGCTTATATTAGGTTTTATGATCATATGCATTAGACTATTTACTAATCAATCTTATGTACTATTTCAGTATTGATGATTGTGAACTAACAACTAATTCAATTATTCAAGATTTTGTGTTGTATGTAATGAGTCACACTTTATTTGCTGTTTGGACATATTATTTTCAGGAATTTTATTTTTTCTTTCAATTAGGCAAATGTGCTTTGCACGTTAAACCACTGCTAGTGTATATATATAAACTATTCATTCACCCACACTCTTTATCCAATAAAATATACTTTATTATTAGACAAAAGTGTCCCCAAAATTCTCGAGGGAGTGGGTTGTTTCCTTGAGATAGAAGTGAGAGAATAGTAAATTAGTATGTACATATATAGTGTTACTACAAAAAAATTGCTTATTTACTGTCAGTTATTTCCTATCAAAATGACAATCTCTTGGCAAAATGAGTCTATTCTTGTTGCAAATAACTCATCACAGATATTTATTTTTCTTGTAGTGTTGTTTGGTTTATGATAAGAGGTAGATTATAATTTACTGAATGCGGTTGAGAGATACTCAACATATATATATTATGCTACATCATTCATGTAAATGTCATTAACCCAAGTATTTCCTCACACATCAAGTTTGTGCTTAGAGCTTTAGAGAATCTAGAACTTAGAGAGAGAAACAGAGAGAATCCCCTGGGGTTTCTAGCTTTTTAATTAAACCAGAGTTTCAATTTGACTTGTTGATTCCATGACATGAGTTTTGGCCGTATATATTGAAATCAAGTTATAACTTCATCCATTTCTTCGTCTACTAACTATAAATAGATGTTAAAATGCATGATCCGTAACTTCAGATGATAACTCTTTTTAATTTTTAATTTTTTTAAAAACAAAGTTTGCATGCATGACATGTATATTATATCTACTCCATACAGCCAATATTTGATCATTGGATAATTATAAGCACAAATGAATCCTAAATTTGGTAATTAAGAGCCAATCATTATTGAAACAGCCACTCCAAACCGATACCACCTTCCCATTCAAAACCACCTAAAGTAGGGGAGCAGTACTTCATGATGCATGCATACACATGTGCCGCACCATGGCAAACACTGATCTATCAAGTTGATTCGAGCCTTTTATAAATTAACTCAACGTGTCTTCAAACTTGTTAGATCCTGCATGCGGAACTTGCGGGTAAAAACAAAAAAACACGTTTTCCAACAACGAAGACTTGTACTCATTCGAAAAACGTGAAAAGCGTTAAAAAAAGTAAGGGACCATAACATGAACCGGCCTGACACTCGTGTCTCATTTTCAGTCCATACGGTTCATCTTTTGTTTTAATTATTGGACGCACAACGGTGACAGCATATTGGTTAGAAAACGAGTACTCTGTTGGGTTATCATGTGGAGGACGTTGATTGTGAGTTAAGATATTATCGTTCGCTTGAATCTCGCTTCACATGACATTCGAACAAAAATTTACTCGATAGATCACTCGAGCGAATGGTATATAATTTAAAGCATATCTTGAGTGAGAGAGGCCCTAGAGAGAGGTGTTGTAAATCTCATATGAACACAATTTTCTATACTCCCATGAACGTAAATATTTTGTTTCTATCATATAATTGTGTGTGATTGAATCCTGAATTACTTTCTATCTTTGTTTGTAGGTGTGGTGTATTTCACAACATACTCCTGCTCTTGTCCCTCCGTAGAGGCAATGATGACTTTATATATATTTACCGAATTCCGGAATCACGCTCTCCTCTCGATCGCATGAGTTATTTACATATGAGAAATGATAGTTATAATTGTGAGTTAATAAGAGTCGTACAATTATTTAAAAAAAAAAGTAAATACAAGATTTACATAAAAAAAAATTAATTTTTTAATAATAAATATCACTCTTTTTCAAAATGACTGCACGACGCTTACACATTCTATAATTATATAGAGCATTACTCTTTATATATATAGGGATTAAAAAAAATGTTTAATCTATAAATAGATTTTTTGAAAATAAACTTACAGTAACCTAGTTGGACGGTGCACTTCGTCAACTAGCTAGTGTAAAATAGATCAAACTTATTGCATCAAATCTTCTAAATTTACTTTTATAAGTATCACCACAACCACGCTCTGCTTTTTAATTATTTCATCCACGCAATTATTCAACGTTAAAAGGACACGTTGGAAACAACGAAAAGTCGATCACGAGGAAAGATTATAAATAATGCAAGAGAGACAGGTAGATATATATATCTCTACCATAAGCTGTAGGCCGCTACTTTTGCGCATGATGTCCATGATTATTTAGGTTCTTGTCCAGCATTTTCCAGTACTTACTGAGCAAGGTAATCTCCATTTTTCGTTTTTCATCGATCTTTTTTATTCATGTGATCTTGCTTGTAATTTTCTATTAATTCTATGCCGAAAGTGATGAATTAGTAAACAATACTAGCTAGTGATCTCCACACAAAATATTGCAGATCGATCAGGTACTGCGCAGTTAATTTATACTTAAATTTATGATAAAAAAAATGTACTTAAATTTGTTTATGTAATCAGATTCACATCAACCTTTGACAGGATATATGTATATATATATATATATATAATAACATGATTAGATACATGATCAGATATATAAGAGTTATTATGTTGGTAGGTACGTACATCCTTTGTAGTACTGTTTATCTTCCTCGGACTTCACACCAGTAGACGTCGTTGGCATCATTTTCTGTTTGATGATCATTCTCTCGGACATTTCTTTTATAATATTCTTAGTGTCTTTAGATGGAAGTGGGGAATCTTTTAGCTTTGGTTTGTCTGATCAGTAAGGAATTCTTATCATCTTCGAAACAAAAACAACAAAATTTCGATCCTCTTCCTTTAAATAATTAAAAACGTTGTATATTATATTAAACCAATTGTTCCTATATCAACCCTAGCTAAATTTTTTGTTTTGTGATCGTTCTGGTCCTATATATGCAGTTCTAGAAAATTACTCTCAAGCTTGAATCTACGTAGTGCTCACAAAATGCCTCATCAAAACCAACCAAAATGGAAAGGAAAGGCTGATGCAAAGGTAGAGGGTCCCAAGGCAGAACAAGTTTGGCCTCTCTTGGAGGACTTCTTTGGGCTTAATAAATGGTTCCCAACTCTGAGCACATGCCTTCCTGTTGAAGGCATCTCCGGCCAACCTGGGTGCGTGCGTTACTGTGCTGGCTTCAAAACCCCTGTTAATAATGGGGAAGAAATAGTGAATTGGACTAAGCAGAAGCTGCTTTCCATTGACAAAACTGAACTGACTTTTAGCTATTCCATTATTGATGGAAACGTTGGGTTCAACTCCTACGTAACGACAATAAAAGTGGTGCCCAACGAAGATGGGTGTAATGTTGAGTGGTGGTATGAGGTTGAACCGGTGGAAGGCTGGACACAGGAGGATTTGAAAACTTTTATCAGCTCAGGCTTGCTGGTCATGGCTAAGAGAATGGAAGAAGCTCTCCAATCACCTCAAAACTCGTCCTCCTCATGAGCATGAATCCACATGCATCATGAATTATTGGTACTGTCGTAGCTAGTACGTACGTACGTTAATTAATTAATGTTCTTAATGTTGGTTTTACTTTACGTACGTGATTTAAAAATTAAATAAGATCAGTAATTAATGATATAATTAGAAGAAGTGCAACAATCACATAAATTGTTGAGTTAGTAATTAAATATTTGTACGACTTTCTTGTAATAGTACCAGTACTTCGTACGCAATTAATAAATATTGTGGGCTAGCTAATTAATCTGATCTATATATATCTCCCTTCTTAATTAATTAATTAATTAATTTGTTGATCACTAGTACTCTAATTTCCTTTGTAGTACTGATGAAAATTATGTACTTGGGTCTGATCAATTCATAAAATTAATTTATAAGCAACTAGCTCATGCAACAAATTAAATGAAAGTACTATCTATCTAAACTTGGGCCTGGAGAACATGTATATATTGTTGGGAAGAAGGTATATATATATATATATATACACATGCATGATCACCCTCGATCTGCAAGTGTAACTCATGAGCCAATCCTCTCAAGGAAATGCAACGTCCTACCATCATCGATGACATGATCTTGATCAATATTAGTACTACGTGTTAGAGAGACTAAAGTGAAAATAGAGAAAGCATAACAGAATGAAGATTTTCCTCATTTTGCATTTACATCCGTAAAAGGCTATAGAATATATACACTGTAAAGAGAATAAAAGTTGTTACAGAACCGTAGACAGCAACAACCTTACCTCAAGTCTCTACGGTATTTACAACAGAATGCATATTATCTATTTGTTTATTTTTCTCAAGAGTATTTATTCTAATACGCCCCCTCGAGTTCAAGGGTGTATCTACAACATTGAGACTCGATTTGAAACGAATAAATTTATCAGAAACAAGAGGCTTTGTAAGAACATCAGCAACTTGATCTTGTGAACTGATGAAGAGAACTTTCAAAGACTTGGCAGCCACTCGATCTCTAACAAAGTGATAGTCAATATCCATATGTTTTGTCCTTGAATGATACACCGGATTGGCTGAGAGATAAGTAGCTCCAAGGTTGTCACACCATAAAATGGGAGCTTGAGATAAATGAATGCCAAGTTCACAAATAACAGTTTGTAACCAAATAATTTCAGCTGCAGAAGAGGCAATGGATTTATACTCTGCCTCGGTTGAAGATCTGGCCACAGTAGCTTGTTTCTTGGAACTCCATGATATGAGATGTTTGCCTAAGAAGATGCAATAACCCCCAGTTGATCTACGATCATCAGGACACCCACCCCAATCGGAATCAGAGTATGCTTGAAGTGTAAGACTAGACTTTGATGCAAAGAATAACCCATGATTGATTGTGAATTTTAAATATCTTAAAATTCGTTTGACTGCAGTCCAATGGGAAAGTTTCGGTGTATGCATAAATTGGCATACTTTGTTTACAGCAAAGGAAATGTCAGGTCTTGTGATGGACAGATACTGCAAACCACCCACAATGCTTCTATAGAGAGTGAAATCCTCAAAATCAGGAGTATCATGCTTGGATAGTTTGAGAGATGCAGCCATAGGTGAGGTCATAGGATTTGCTTGAAGCATTTTGCTTCGGGTTAGCAAAGCTTTGAGGTATTTATGCTGAGATAACATAATGCCTTTTTCTATATAATCAACCTCAATACCTAAGAAAAAGGCAAGTCTACCCAGATCTTTTACAGGGAAGGCACAGCCTAAATCATGAATCAGAGACTCAATGGCAGTTGGTTTTGAAGAGGTGATAACAATGTCATCGACATACACTAGCAAATAAATCTGAACATCATGATGAGTGAGAATGAAAAGAGAGGGGTCAGCTTTGGAAGCAATAAAGCCATAGTCTAGTAACCAGGTGCTCAACTGAGTAAACCAAGCTCTTGGAGCTTGTTTCAAATCGTAAATGGCTTTCTGAAGTTTACAAACATGATGAGGCCGAGTGGCATCAATAAAGCCCTGAGGCTGCTGCATGTAAACATCATCAGATAACGATCCATGCAAAAAAGCATTTTGGATATCAATTTGGCGCAAGGGCCATCCTCTAGAAACAGCAATTGAAAGCACAAGATGAATTGTAGAGGGCTTAATCACAGGACTAAAAGTGTCATGAAAATCAATACCAGGTTGCTGATGATACCCTTTGGCTACCAAACGGGCCTTTCTCCTTTCAAACGAACCATCCGCATTGGTTTTGGTGCCAAACACCCATCGGCAGCCAAGAACATTTGTGTGAGGAGTGGGAGGTACAAGCATCCAGGTACGGTTTTGAAGAAGAGCATCATATTCTTGCTGCATAGCTTGTTTCCATTCAGAAAACTTGAAGGCTTGAGAGAAGCTTGAAGGCTCATCTGGAACCTGCGCAGAGACAGTAAGACAATGTCGAGTGGGATAGGAGACAGTACCATCAGTAAATATTCGAGGCCGAGATGAGTGGGTTTGAGCACGTGTAATTATGGGAGATCGTGGTGGGATTAGTAGTGTAGGAGACGAAGTAGAAGGAGGTGGAAGAGGAGATTCGGCAGAATTAGAAACAGAGGAGTTGTCTGGATTTGGTAAAGTTGAAGAGGAAGAAAACGTGTTTTGAGAAGTGGGGGAGGATTGTAATGGAGATGTTGGACCTAGGCCAAGAATGGACGGGCTGAGAGAGTGAGATGGTGGGTTAGGTGCTGGGCCCGTCAGAGAAGAGTGAAGAGTGGGTAGTGCGACTTGAGAAGATACATTTTTAAGAGTAACTGAGGGGGGCTGAGATTTTGAGAAGGGAAAAGAGTTCTCGTTAAAAATAACGTCACGAGAGATATAAAGTCTGTGATTTTTTATATCCATGCATTTATATCCCTTATGAGTGGAACTATACCCCAAAAAGACACAGGATGTTGACCGAAAATTGAGTTTATGAGAGGTATAGGGCCTGAGGTTGGGTCAGCACTCACATCCAAACACTTTTAAGAATTTGTAATTCGGTTCAGATTTGTAAACCATGAAGTATGGGGATTGATTTTTAAGTGTTGGAGTTGGAAGTAAATTAATGAGATAAACTGCCATTTCAAAAGCTTCGGCCCAGTAAGTAAAGGGAAGGGAAGAATGGGCCAAGAGAGCAAGTCCCGTCTCGACAATGTGACGGTGCTTACGTTCCACTAACCCATTTTGTTGATGGGTGTGGGGACATGAGAAACGATGAGTTATACCAAGTTGTTTACATATGGAGGTGAGTGGTTTAAATTCACCACCACCATCAGTTTGAAGTGTAATTAGCTTGGTATTAAACAAACGTTCAACAAATGGTAAAAAAGAGGAAAAAATTTGATGCACTTCAAATTTCAATTTAATTGAAAAAATCCAAGTGAAGCGAGTATAATAGTCAACAAAAGAAATATAGTATTTATAACCATGGTGAGAAATATAGTGGGCTGGGCCCCATACATCGGCAGACATTAATTCTAAAGGCCGAGTATAACGGGCTGGGCTAGTATGAAACGGAAGCTGATGACATTTCGCTAGGGGACATGAGGAACATTGAAAAACTGATTCTGTGGGGAGAAAGGGCAAACACTTAGAGTGTAGTACATGAGAAACCAAGGCTAAAGAGGGATGCCCAAGCCGTCTATGCCACTGACCAATGGACGTGCGTTCACCAAGATGGACAGATAGAGGAGATGATGAAGACACAGTAGTGGGAAAAATGTAGAGTCCGTCACGGGTGGGCCCGGTGAGGAGGATTTTTGAGTCTCCGTATCCTTCACAGAAAAATGGGTAGAGTGAAATTCAAAATAACATTTATTGTCAATGCAAAATTTCAGAACAGAGACCAAGTTTTTGGTTATGGATGGAACGTGCAGTAAATTGCGAAGAAGGAAAGATGATGAGTTAGAGTGTATAGAAGAGTCATCGAAATTTGCTATAGGAATACCGACACCATCACCCACTCTAATGGTCTCACCACCTGCATAAGGCTCAGAAGACAAATTGAGATTAGACATATCATTAGTAAGATGATGAGTTGCAGCTGAATCGGGGTACCAAACCGATCCTTGAGATGGACTCTGGGCAGTGTAATTTGCAGAAAATGTCTGTGGTGGCTCAAATTGATAGGAGTGATTGAAACGTTGCCTACATTGAAGCGCAACATGCCCTGCTTTCTGGCAGACTTGACAAATGGGACGCTGGGAGTTGTACTGGTGGGAGAAGTTTTGAGAGTTGTTCTGCTGAGAAAAATGCTGAGGTGAAGATGTGCGTCCACTGCGAGTATTTGGAGTTTACCGTCCTCTGCTATGGCCTTGACGACCCCCTCGAAAAGAATTGTGCCCACGCTGATTTGTAGAAGTAAAATGCACCGAAGGCTCAACAGAAGAGATAGCAGCACGATTATTGTGAGATAATCGAGTTTCATGAATAAGGAGCAGTTGATAGAGTTCATGAGATGAGATGGGATCTACTCAAGTAGTGATTGAGGTTACGAAGGACTCATAGGATGAGCCAAGGCCATTTAACAGATAGGTGACCATCTCTTTATCAGATACATGTGTGCCAGTAGAGACAAGAGAGTCAACAAGTTGACGTACCTTCCCAAAATAATCGGATATTGTTTGATCTCCTTTGGACAAGTTTGTAAGCTGAAAACGAATTTGGAACTCTTTGGCTTGAGATTGAAAAGAAAACATGGAGGAAAGGGAGGTCCATAGGTGATGAGAAGTGGTAGACGATAGAACATGGGTTAAGATAGATTCAGAGAGGGAGGAGAAAAGAATGCTAAGGACTAACTGGTCAGTCTTGCGCCAGGAGAGAAAAGCAGGATTCAGTTTTGGTAGTGTATTGGAAGTTGCAGACAGAAATTCATGAGGGGAAGGAAAAGAACCATCGACAAAGGAAAAGAGGTCCTAACCCCGTAAATATGCAGAGACTTGCACCTTCCATAAGAGATAGTTTTCAGTAGATAATTTTGTGGTGACAATGTGTGAGAAGGATGAAGTAATGGTGGAGTGAGAAGATGGAGGAGGAGGAGGAGGAGGAGGTGGGGGAGAAGGAGCTTCAGCCATGGATCTTGGAGACTGTTAGTCGATAGCTCTGGATACCATGTTAGAGAGACTAAAGTGAAAATAGAGAAAGCATAACAGAATGAAGATTTTCCTCATTTTGCATTTACATCCGTAAAAGGCTATAGAATATATACACTGTAAAGAGAATAAAAGTTGTTACAGAACCGTAGACAGCAACAACCTTACCTCAAGTCTCTACGGTATTTACAACAGAATGCATATTATCTATTTGTTTATTTTTCTCAAGAGTATTTATTCTAATACTACGTACGTATAAATACTCATGCCTAGCTAAATATATATATAACTCAATTATACTACTACATATATATATATATATGTACCTAACTACGTCTTCCAACCAGAAGAGGCACCAGCACATCATGAAACGATCATGCCTCAAGAATTAAGATCATGGCGTTGTCTATCATTCATCAAACAGTCCGTCTAGGTACAGACGATTTGGCGGACGAATCCGCGCACGAAGCTGACACAGTCAGCGCTTTTTTTATTAAAAAGAAAAAAGACAAAAACTCGAAGTGAAGAGGAGAAAGATCAAGAACATTGGCTGTTTTCCAAATCCATTTTCGTCTCCCCTCCCCCAAATCCCATCTCACACCCCAGTTCTCTCACTGAGTTTGTTCTTAACCATTAATCCTGCCAAATATAGCTTTAATGGAAAATATGTGGTCGTAAGTGTGCAATTGATATTTATTCTGGCTAGAGAGCGATTGTTTACTGAGAGAACAAATCTGAGTGGGACGTGTCATGATTTGCTTTATGCTTATATAAAGAATAGAAACAGACCATTCCGACTTATGTATTTGTTTGTTAATGAACATCTGGAAACATAGATTTTTCTTTGGATGGTTTTGGGCTTGTTTTCAAGTAGCCCGTTTCTCTTGAAGATGAACTTCATTATCACAAACCTCCAAAACTCAAATTGCTTTCTGGGTTTCGCTTCTTTCTTTCAAGGCAAAAGTTTATATTTTTTTCTCTCTATCAAAGCCAAATTCAAAACCACTAGTGCATGTAAAATCCCCCCCCCCCCCCCCC
>QEOT01003325.1:61101-81486 GCA_003123785.1 Pterocarya stenoptera | reverse complement strand
TCATTTTTCCCTTATAATCATTATTTTCCATTTAGTTGCTCCAATTTTCGTAAGATTGTGTAATCTGGGTACTTGCTATTTCTATATAGGCTGCTACAATTGGTCTTGTGTTCTTCAGTGAAGTGCCTACTTGACAACAAATTCACCATTTATTAGAATTTTCCTGTAAAATTTGCATGTTGGGTTTTGTGTCATTACATTTTGAAGGATGATAATCGACCGGTTGATGATTTGATACAGCTCCATTCTTGGTATTCAGAGTTGCAAGGAATGGGCTATAATATTTGGTAAGAATGTAGTAAAAGAGGCAATCATGTGATGAGATTTTGTTCTGCAAGATTCATTGTCCGTCCTTCATTTGCTTTTGTTAAGAAGACTTGGAGAAAAGAAATCAAGACTAGGCTATAGGGGCATCTCGTCGACAAGACGAAGAACTTTGGCACGCACTGATTTACTTATCATGTATGCCGGGTTCGTGTGCAAGGGGTACTGCACGAAAGTGCCTGGTTCACTTAATTTCCTTCATAAAAAATAAAAGAGGATCGACCATAGTACTCCACAAGCAAGATATAGCAAGTAGATCTACAATCAGTAATCTTGTACGCCGTAATTCATTATCCATGCACCATACGCAACTTCTAAATGGAACTTGTTAAAGGATAAAGATTTAAAAAAAGAAAAAGAAAAAGCGTGATGATCATGGCAAAAGTTCCTTGTTCTCTGGGAAAAAATTAATTATTAAAAAAATAAGAAAGGAAACATTTACAGGAGATCAGGAAAGAGTACTTTTTCAAGCACAATCATGCAACTTAGTGGGAATTCATACAATTAATTACCGTAGAATATGTGTCCATTCTACATATTCTAACAAGAAAAAATGAAGCCCCGAATAGTCGGTTTACTCACAACAAATATCGCATTTTCCTTCGAATGGTTTTGGTGGCAAATGGCAGGCCAGCTCACTTCCATGGGAAAAAGTCATTTTCCACCAATCTTTACTCGCGGGAACTCGTGGTATATAACTCATCACAGAAACTGTTTTTTTCTCATGAGAGGCCAATTGGTCAGAAATACCCACGTTCTCCCACGATAAAGACGGCGGCAAATATCTATTGATCTCACCGCAAATGCTTATTGATTTCATATTTAGACCTTATATTACATGCCATTGACCTCAAATTATTTGGCCATTCCACACATTCCATATTAATTACAACTTAAATTGTCGTTAGCTCCAAAAAAAAAAAAAAGAATTGCAAATGACATAATTGGAGTCCAATAAACGCAAGGTTGCATCATAAAAATGTTTAAAAATTTTTACAAACAACTTAGTCTTATTTTAATTGTTGTTGTTTGCAGGACCTAACTTGGATGTCACTCCCTTACTCAACTTACTAATACTGTCATCATTATCATCTTTATCCTCCTCTTCAACATTTTTAACATATTCTGAATCTTCTTCCTCTAGCTGTTGAAATGCTTTTTGAAACTTTTCAGCCCTATCCAACATCATATAGGTGGAGTTCCAATGAGTTGTTACATCTAAGCATATGTGACTTTTACACGTAATATCATTATTTTCACAACATTGCTTAAACATACTCCACCATCTGTGGATAAGCTTTTACATACTACACAGCTCCTCTAATTCTTGCAATTGATTAATCTAATTCTTTCAATCTATCTAGAACAATCAAGTTCAAAATATGAGCACAACATCTCATATGCAAGAATTCAAGTTCCAAAATCATATATTTTCTATTCTTTGTATTTATTTTTATATATTAAATTATTCCGTTATTTGAACTTGCATTATCAAGTGTAATTATAAATATTTTTTGTCTTCCCAATTCAAGCAAACACATTTCAATTTTCTTACCAAGTATCTCATTCTTATGGTTTTCCACCTTATAAAAGTTGATAATTCGTTTATGCATTTTTCAATCTTCATTAATAAAATGTACAGTGAGACGCATGTAATTTAAATTTTACATGGATGCCATGTATCCTTTGTAAGACAAATTCGCTACTTCTTAAGAGCATCTTCAACTTGTTATTCTTTCTTAAATAAACCTTATAAGCATCTTTTGCAATCGATATACATGATGGAATCCTAAACCATCTAGGTTGCACAATAAGTAACAGTTTCTTCAATCTCTCCCTTTCCATAAATCTAAAGGACAGCTTATCAATAATCAACATTTTTGTTAAGGCCTCTGATCTACGGGCCTTAACACTAAATAAAAGCAATAGATACAAGCCTCCATTGGTTTCTCCTTGTTTGAAACCTAATACAGACTGGTTCTTATTTTGAGTGAATGGGAGAGAGGGTTGTGCGGGGGGATCACCCTAACACATTAATTACAATGTCACCTAAAAACGATGTCATTTTAATTAGTTGGTGGCTGTGCATTTTCCTAGTCGATTAAATGATGCCGTTTGAAAATTTTGGGCTTAGGATAGTGGGATTTCGTTTTGGACTTTCTGGCCAGCTCGGTTTTGGGCATTTTGGCCCTTTGGGGCCTTAGGCCTAAGGCCTTTAATATAATGTACTATATATTATATATAATATATAGTATCCTATGATATATATATCATAGTATATATAATAATATACTATATATAATATAGCATATTATAATATAGTGATAATATATATTTATTTATATATAGTGGATTACTAATAGTATACTTACTATTAATACTAATATATACTATAAGTAATCCATGCCCACCATGGCCCATTATATATAGTATTAGTATACAATACTAATACTATATATATAGTGATATAATAATATGTATATAGTTATCTTAGTGATAATATAGTGATATAGTAATACTATAGTAATTTATATTGTTATTTATATATAGTGATTACTAATAGTATTAGTATTAGTATTAGTATATATATATAATAATATCATATAGTGATATAGTACATACTATTTAATTATGTATGTTAGTGATAATATGCTAGTGATAATACGTTAGTATGTATCTAACTTATTTATATATTTAATTATATATATTAGTGATAATGTAATGGTTACATACATTTTTTATATGAGTGTATATGAATCTATGATCAAATGTATAGAAATGTATTTATAAAAAAGAATATATTATAATTTATTATGCCATAAAATCTCTTTATCCTTGATATATATATATATATATAGTTATATTAATAACATATGATCAAATGTCTATGTTTAAGATTAAAATCTTATGTTATTTTAATTTTATGTTATAAAATTAAAATTCTTAACATTATATCAAATGTTATATTAAGATTTATAAGATTAATTTTTTGTTATATTAATTTTTTGTCATTAGATTATTATTATACATGAATAATAGGATTTTAAAATTTACTGTTATATTAATTAACAATTTTGCATATAATGTAAAACTATTTTATATATAATTATATTTATTTTATATAAAAATTATATATAATATAAAAAATCATATAAAAATATTTTATATAATATAAAAAATTAAAAAAAAATATAAACTAGTCTAGTCCCGTGTTAGAAAAAGTAAAATCGCAACCAAACCAGTTTCGATCGGTTTTGGAAAAGATGAAACCGGTATTGGACTGAACCGATTTTGAACCTGACAAAACTTAGCGGCTCAGTCCGGTTCACCGCTATTTTTCACCCTTATGCCTTAGCAATAGAGCCTTCTAGATGGGCTATGTTGTGGACGTACTGTTGAACGTTTCTAAATACCTCTCGAAAGAGTACATCCACCTATACTACATAGGGCTTGCCAACAATGTCTCTTCTTACAGAAGAGTAGCGAGGTGCACCATGATATTAAAAAATATAGATGAGGATATCATTTCTAATTTATAAAGAATGATAGAAATATTAGCTTGAAGCTGATTCAACATAGATGTCTCCAAGTTTCATGAATATAATTCTTTGAAAAATGGGCTTAACTCTATTAAAGATCGACGCACATCGGGTCGTAGGTACTCACCAATCACAACTGGCAGCAATGTTTGCATGAAAATATGACAATCATGACTCTTCATTCTCTTAATTTTTCCTTCACTAACATTGACACACCAAGCAATATTTGAGGCAAAACCATCAGGAAATTTCACTTGTGAAAACTATACACAAAAATTCATTCGCTTAGTTAAATTTAACATGTAACATGCAAGACTCATAGAAGTACGTTCACCATCATCTTGTAAATGCCATTATTTCCTTAGTCCAAAATTTGCCAAATCCTTACATGCATTGGCGGTGTCCATACTTTTTCTTCAATATTCATTAATATTCCCAACACGTTATCACATATATTTTTTTCAATATGCATGACATCTAGGTTATGTTTAAATCCCAAGTCTAACTCGCAAGGAAGTTAAGAAAAGATATGTTTCTTTATCCAATTAAGTTCATTGGGCGTACGTTTCCTCTTCTTGGAAGATTTACCAAACTGCACATTTGAGACCCTATGCAATGGTTCTAGCAAAGCTTGTCCCATGACCATTTTAGATTGGAAATGGTGGTCCTATTTACCATTAAAAGCACTTTTTTACTATGGCACCCACCATTAATGGTGACTGGCCCATATAGCAATATTTGCAGCCATTGACCAACCATAGCGAATTTGTTTAGGCAATACATGCAAGACATACCATCTTGCCCGTTGTACTCCAGCTAGAAAGATTGACGTATGCAAGAAAGTCATTGATAGTCAAAAGTAACGTTGCATGCAATCCAAGCATTTCCCTTTTGTATGCATCATATGTGTGAATAACCTTTTCTCATAACTCACGCAACCAGTCAACTAGAGGACAAAACACACGTCAAATATCATTTCTTGGTGCTATAGGACCAAGGATTAGCAATGATATCATCAAGTATGGATCTTAATTTATGCATGACCAAGGGGCAATTTGTAAGGCATAAGTAGCACTGGCCGTATGTTGTACAATTTGCTAGGGTTATTAAATGGGTTGAACCCATCACTCGCTTCCAAATCTTACATTATGAAGATCTTTGGCAAACCAACCGTGTTTGTTACAAAGTCTTTCCTAACCCTTGAATTTGCTAGATGTCTCATGTAGCTCAGATCGTCAACATGTTGTTCTTCATACCATCTCATGGCCCGGGTTGTCTTCTTTGAAATAAAGAACCTTTGCAACCAGAAATATTAGAGAACTTTTTTCAGGTATCTTGCATTGGTAATTGTGCTTGAAACCACCTCGATGCATTATATTTAGGGCACTCATCTTTGCTAGCATTATCGTTCCAAAATAGGCATAATCATTTGGGCATACATATATATTTGTGTGATTAAAAGTCCAACCCACGCTCTAAGCAACAAGCCTTGTTATATGAGTCAGGGAAAAGAGTATCAGGAAATACTGCTTGCAAAAGCTTTATACCATGTCTAAGGACTTGACGGTCCAACCACCAATTGTCTTGATATAAAGCAATTTAACGATAAATGATAGATTTGAGAACTTTGAACAAGTTGGATAAAGTGGACGTCTTGGGTCCTCTAGCAACTCCTCAAAGTTAAGGTGTATTGGAGTATCAGAGGCGTCACCTTGGTGACTTGTGTTGTATTAGCTTGATTTGTAATTGAATTATCCATAAGGATCTCACTCGGATGATAAAGTGGACGTCTTGGGTCCTCTAGCAACTCCTTAAAGTTAAGGTGTACTGGAGTATCAGAGGCATCACCTTGGTGACTTGTGTTGTATTGGCTTGATTTGTAATTGAATTATCCATAAGGATCTCACTCGGATGTCATCTAACATCTCGTCAACATCATCGATGTAGGCTCCTTCATATGCATCATAACCTTCTTAGTCGGAAAAGTGGCATTTAACAATGATTCCTACTCCCATGGAATATCCAGGATGTATCCTTGTAATGAACAAATAATCCTCAACCACAGTAACAGGATGGAAAGTTCTACTTCAACACCTCCTACATGGATGCCTAATGTGATCACATCCAGGTGCATGGGATTCCGCCATAGCTATGAATTCTTTAACGCCTTCACCATATTCATCGAAACACAATCTATCTTCAATATACATCCAAGCCTTATTCATCTAAATCTTGACAAGAAGTTGTATAAGTTAATTAGGGTTCATAATTTTGGGTAGACAAATTCCACAAGAAAGCCGTAAATGGTTTATCACAAAACTACTTTCGCACATATACCCGAATGTTGAAGGCCAAAAATATTGAAATGGAGTGGAATAATCAATGATGTTGTATGGACAAAGATTGTTAGGTGAGTGAATTTAGGTGTGCAATGACTAGCCATTAAAAAAGAAAATGATGAATATTAAATACATATGTGAAGCAACCAAAATGAAAAATTAAGTTAATCAAAATGTTAGTATGCTAAAACGTTCCATTATATCTATAGGTTAAGATGAGATGGTAAGCACAATATGAATAAAGTTAAGTCATGGGTAATACACTTCTCCTAATGCTCGAAAGTGCACATGATTGTAGAGAAGTCGGTAAGAAGAGATATTGAACTATAACGTGCATTAGTACTATATTCAATTACTTAACATGAACATGAACTTATGGGTTTTCTAATTTAGTGAAAGTTTTTGGATTCTACCAACTGATGCTTGACGTTACCCAACATGGCATACTGAAAAATCTAACTAGTGGTTGGGCTAATGTATTCAAGTTGGCTCCTCATGGTTAGGTTTAAAGGGCAGTGCCTTGGTGAAGTTTCACAAGCATAGTTTATTTGTAATGGCTTGTTCAGTTGGTGCCTACTCACTCTTAAGTAGCGTTTTGTTTATTTGTAGCCTGTCTCTTGATCTCAACATCCAACTCTGTAGTTCAAGCTTGTGCCAAATTCAAAGCATGTGTTTTAAGTTAATGTGAATGAGAACTTCTTTGAAAAATGGAGGTAGAAGATTTTTGCCTTACAACTCTCTAAAAAATTATGAGGATATGGTGGATGAGGAATATGAAGGGAAACAAAGTATTAGAGACAGAGAGAGAGAGAAAGAGAGAGAGAGAGAGACTTAAAATACATAAAAAAATATTTATATTATTAATAAATAAAATTATTAATAATAATAATAATAGCAATAATGATAACCTTTGTTAAATTTACACATATTATTAATAAAATTTGGTAAAATTAATAATAGTATTATATTAACAATTAAATATTTATGATAATATTTTAAAATATAATTGAATAAATAGAACTTATTATTTTGTCTTACTTAGGTTCCACATGATACAAATCTAAATAAATAATAGCCCACCAGCTTATTTAAAATAGTCATTTAAACCTAATTTAGGTCAAATAATATTATTTATATCCTGAATGTAGAAATATTAGGCCAGGTCGTTACACTAGAGTCCGCATATTCAAACAAGAACTGAAGTGAGTATTTTCTCAAGTTTTAATGGGACACATAGAGGTGGAAATTTATATTCTGGTTTTCTCAAAAATATATTTTTATTTTAAATGGACAAAAATGTTCTTAATGTTATAAATGCATATATGAACTTGGTGGAATATCATTTAGTTTCCACCTATTAAAATTCTAGCCTATTCTTATACCAACACTTGGAATCTTTAAAATCATCAATAGATCTCATTAACTCATGTATCATCCTTCATATATCTTATCCTCCTATGCCTATAAAATGATGTCTTGAGGATCATTTGTACAACAAAAGAAATTAGAAGTAAATGATATTGAGCTCTTAAAGAGCTAAGTTTATATTATCATGCACATTTTCATAAACCAACTTCAGTTCATTTTCTTTTATGTAAAGTCTAGCGTAGTAACCTCGCTTATCTAGAATTTTTAGCTTTTTAGAATTTTCTCACAACAGTGCCGAGCAAATATTAGTTGTCACCTATAAAAAAATCGTGTAGCTTCCGTAAATTTTCAATTGAACACGTATTTCGATCCTAAAACCTGAGTTGTTAAAATAACATATTTTTTTTAAAATGTCTAAAATTCTTTTAACCCTAAAATATCATTACTTCTCAAATTCATCGATACTCACTTAATTTCTCCGACTACGACAATAACTTTGAACTATTTGCTACTAAAATCTAATTATAAAATTTTAATACCAATTGATATAATTTACCTCCTTAACTATTTCTTGTTAAACAAACTTTTTGGATTAATAAAAAGTGAGACAAAATTCACATAAAATAACATACAATTCTTTTTACTGTAATCAACCTGAAGCCCATCGTAAAATCATGTCCCACCAAAACCACCCATTCAAAACACATTGTGACTAAAAGGGCATAACTGTAATTTATTATTAAAAAGTTTACTATACTTTATGTAAAAGCCTTAAGAAAGAGCAACACTTTTACTTGAACGCAATCTTGTTTTGTTATGGTTAGAGGGCAGCGGAGGACTTACCGAGAGAACAACGAGCAGCGATCGTGGATGGAAGAGGACTGAGGGGGGGGGAGAGAGAGAGAGAGAGAGATGAGCGAGAGAGCGCAACTGTGAAAGGAAGAGAAAGACAGAGAGACACAGTTGCTTACCGTGAGGAAAAAGCAACTGGAGTGACTTGTTGTAACACCCAGGTCTAGTGCCAAGCTATTTTCAAAAAAAATTTGGATTTTATATGTGCGAAAAGTCCATTTGGAGTTTAAGTTGGAGTTTAATGTTTTAGTTGGAGTTATTAAATGAACATCGATAATTTTAGAAAGTGATGTTATATTTTAAGGTTATAAGAAGTTTAGGTTTTTGAGGAATTAAAATAGAGATTTCAGGTTTAAGTATTGAAATATGTGTTTGATTGAAAATTTATAGGAGTTACATGACAATTTTTTAGGTGACGATTGATTTTCGATCAGTACTGTTGTAGAGAAATTCTGATAAGTTAAGAAGTTCAGATAAGATGGGTTCCTATGCTAGACTTTGCATAAAAAAAATGAACTATGGTTAATTTATGAAAATGTGCATGATATATTTGTTTTTGAAAAGAAATGTGAAAATAATCTCAGTTATTTGCTCTACATTACTCATGAGATCCATAAGAAAGAGAATAATATTTTTGTCATAACTGGTGTAAACATGAGCTAGTTTTTGTGCATTCTGTTTTTGATCTGGAAAAGAGTGAATATGAGTCTTTCTTTTTGAAAGTTTTGTTTTGATGAAATAAAGATTTTATGATGCATGAGATCTAAAAGCTGTGAATAAATGAAGATGTTTTGATTCTGTTTATTTTGAACATGTGAAATTATCTGAAGTTGTTCAGTATTTTATTTTTGATATGAAGTGGCATTTAAAAATCTTGGCATGAGATTTTGATTCTGTATTCTAAGCAAAGTCTGATTCTAATGGTTCTATTCTGTTTTGATAAGGCCTAACCACGGGTTATAATAGTGGATACGGCCTTACACGGGTTATAATTGTGATTTATAACCTTACTACGGGAGTTAAACATGGTATACGATCCAACCACGGATACTAATAGTGGATACGGCACAACCATGAGTAATAATAGTGGCATACGGCGGCCCAACCACGGATGATAATAGTATATACGACCCAACCACGGGTGATAATAGTGGATACAACCCAACCATAGGTTATAATAGTGGGTACAACCCAACCACGGGTTATAATAGTGGATACAACCTTTCCATGGATTATAATTGTGGTTTATAATCCTATCATGAAAGGTTAAATATGGTATACGGCCCAACCACGGATTATAATAGTGGATACGACCCTTCCACGGGTTATAATTATAGATTATAACCCTACCACATGGGTTAAATATGGTTTATGTCCCTCTTTGATGCTCCGATATGATAAAGATGAGGTCTCAGATTTTGATATGTCAAAATATTTTTGAATAAGAATGTTTTTCTAAAAGTTTCGTTTCAATATTTTTGTAACATATTTTGATATTTGCATTCTGAAAGTAAATATTTCTATTTCTGCATTCTGATAGTAAATATTTTGTTCCACATTCTGAATTATGAAAATACTCATGTTTACACACTGGTATATGTTCTCTGCTTATTGAGTTGTTAATAACTCACCCCTTATCTCTACAATATTTTTCAGATATTTTGATGGTTCAGCTGAGGATCAAGATTATGAGGCATTGGGTGAGATGATTTAAATATAGTGGATTAACTATAGAAAGTTTTTAAGAGTATTGATGATGTTTATTAAGAAATTTTATTGTGTTATGATGACTTGACATTTTTAAAAAATTGGTTATATTGAGAAAATTAGTTTGAATCGAAATTTCTATATGATATTGGAAATTTGGATCTATAATTATATTGTTAAAATGTGAGTCTTAGTGATAGAAAGTAACTCTTTTACTCCATGTGGGACTGGAGAGTTACACGCGCAATGCTTAGCGACACCTTTTGTGCAAGTGAAGGTGACGTGGAGGGGTTGGCGATGTTGCTAGGCTTTTACCGACATGTTACGAGGCTGAACACTGAGACGTGGGGGGTGCTTTTCTTGCTCTGTTTTGAGTTGTTTAAAATAGGGGATGGTTGGGGACAAGCGTGGAGCTTGTGCAGCAGCTATCACATAGTGGCTGAGCAGCTAGAAGGGGGTTTCGGCATGGTGGCGCATGTGAAGGCTTGGCTAGCGGCATGGTTATTTTTTTTTGTTTCAGTGTAGCCAAAATAAGGCACTACAGTTGGTGATCTTCAGTGTCTTGGTGACGGTGGTGGAAGGCAGCATTGTAGAGGGTCTCGACACGTTGGGTGGCTTCTATTCAGGGTTGTTGTGCTGTGATAAAGGGGTTGAGTGTGGGTTGGATAGCGGCTACCCTTCGGTGGTGGTGGTTGTTTATGGTGGAGGAGGGTAGTAGTGCAACTGGGCCTATAAGTTATAGGCGATGGTTGGGTAGAGGGGCTCAAAGTGGTTCGCAGTACAAGGTGGCTAAGCAAAGGAAAAATGTTGTAGGGGTAGAGGGACTTGCAACACGATAAGTGTAGTGGAGTGGATATAAATAGTAGCTATTAAAAATCCTAGGGGAAAGAGCCGTGCATGGTGGGTATCTATATATATATTTATGTTGCAACCCTAGCAATATAAAGAAGGTATAATTTTGTGTGGTGCCGTGAATATAGTGGTGAAAGGAACATGCATGTGTGGTGAACGTGGGCGAAGTTGGAAGAAACTAAATTAGGTTTTGAAAAATAATAAGACCCAACCACCATGTATGACTGAATATATATATCAATCGATTTAAGAATTTTAATGAGAAGGGGATTCTAGAATTGCAGCCCTAATACGTTTGAAATTGAATACAAATATTTAAATCGGCCTTAATCTTCATGTCCAAAATAAATCCATCCTCCAAGAATATCATCGAGCCTTTAGAAGAATTTCTTGGGTCAATTTCTAATTATTAAAGGCTCACTTGGTTCATAAATAGTAAATGAGTTTTAACTTAATTATCAAGTCTAATATAATTCATATCCCGTCGTAATAATATTTTTGAGCTTGTGACTTATTCAAAAGTTACCCAATAAATATCAAATGGGATCGAACTGGTGTATTCAGTTCTAAAAAATGTACAAAATCGAACTGAATTGGACCAGTTACACCTTTATACTTTGGAAAAAAAATTGTGTAGTCTGCAAATTGAACATTTTTCAAATAAAATTTTTATCCATCAATCAACATCTATATAAAAAAATTTCATGCTATTGCTAGTGAGCCGAACAAGAAACATCAAAAAACCATCGAGCCAGATCTCTAACCCAAAAACCAATATTGTTGCAATCGCAAACGATTAGGTTTCATTTGGTTACGCATTCAGATAAGATATTTTGTAAAAAGTGGAATAAAATATTATTATAATATTACTTTTTAATCTTATTTTAATTTTAAAATTTTAAAAAAATTAATTATTATTATATTTTATATAAAAATTTAAAATAATTATAATAAGAGATGAGATACTTAATCGTAAGTAACGAAACGAACCCTAAACAACGCGACCTCTGGTAATTTTCGGGTTCCTTCGAAACAACTCCACTCTAATGGACGACGATACCCGACCGCCAACTCGTCCGGATCCCGAGGCGGATGATACGACGATCCAGGACGATCCCTCCTCCACCGTCCTCGACCTCACCAGCTTCCAGCTACACGATCTCGATTCGGTCGAGTTGCCCCCGAGTCTAACCGAATTGGACCTGACGTCGAATCGCTTGTCGACCTTGGACCCTCGAATTGGCCAGCTCTCCAACCTCAAAAAGCTGTCGCTCCGTCAAAACCTCATCGATGACAACGCCGTCGAGCCGATCTCTCGCTGGAACGCCTTGTCGGGTCTCGAGGTATTCAATCTCTTTCCTCGCTGCTGTTTTCTTTTTAATGCTTTAATTGGGCGCTTGGTCGTGTTTCTGATATTTCTTTGGCAGTCTTTGGTTCCCGTAAAATGTCGGAAAATAAATACGGTTTTTACTTCTATTTCCGGTTTTGAGACTTCATTGAGTTGTTGGGGTTAGGCCATTTGTGTGATTTTCTTGGTGCTCTGTTTGGGTTCTTAGAAGATGTTTACATATAAGAATAAGTTTCAAGCATTGAAGCCCAAAATTCCTTAAAAGAAAATTTGAAAGGCGTATATGCGGTGTATGAGCCATTGGACGGCTCAGATGGTTCATTTTTGTTATCAGGCTGATATTAGTTATACTTCTTCTACTTCCTTTATCTCATTCTTGTAAGGTGTAGTTTGTTTCTAGAATGACATAGAGCCAGTTATTTACTTATTTATTAATATGCAGGAGTTGGTGCTCAGGGATAATAAGCTGATGAAAATTCCTGATGCCAGCATATTCAGGAAGCTTTTTGTTTTTGATGTTTCTTTCAATGAAATTACGTTGTTGCATGGACTTTCCAAGGTGTCCAACACGCTCAAGGAACTCTATGTGTCCAAAAACGAGGTTACTAAAATAGAGGAGATTGACCAATTCTATGATCTGCAAATTCTTGAACTTGGATCTAACAGATTGCGGGTTAGCTCTCTACTTTCGTAAAGTTTTCTGATGCGAAACTAGTGAGAGTTTATTTTGATAATTTAAAAATTTATAAGAGTGTATACTATACATAATTGGTTATCGTTTTTCAATTGCGCACCCTTTAGAGTGGGTCTATGCGACAATGAGAGGTATTAACTTGGATGGAACAACAAGTTTTATAGTCGTCTTTATTGGGCTACTGGATCAATATTCAATCCTTAATTAATGACTAGCTACTCCAGGTAATGGAGAATTTGCAGAACTTAACAAATTTACAGGAGTTGTGGCTGGGGCGAAATCGTATAAAAGCAGTAAACCTATGTGGGCTGAAATTCATCAAGAAAATTAGCTTGCAAAGCAATCGTTTAACTTCTATGAAAGGATTCGAGGTATGTCACTTTGGCTATTGTGAGACAGTCTATATTAGTGATTCTGAAGGCTTTTAGTGGCATAAAAGAGTCCACTGAGCATGTTGTTTCTTTGATTGTCTCTGTAAGGATTGCGTCGGTCTAGAAGAACTCTACTTGAGCCATAATGGTATTGCTAAAATGGAAGGCCTGTCATCTTTAGTAAACCTCCGAGTTTTGGATGTGTCATCAAATAAGCTAACGTCAGTGAATGACATTCAAAACCTGCAGCAGTATGTATTTTATTCCCTTCCCAGTCCTTTGTTATACTGTCTTGTCTTTGGTTGTTGATTTTACCACTTGAACGGATCTGTTTACAGGTTAGAAGATCTATGGCTTAATGACAACCAAATAGATTCACTTGAAGACCTTGCTGAGGGTGTTTCTGGTTCAAGAGAGAAGCTCACCACTATCTACTTAGAAAACAATCCTTGTGTATGGCCATTAACATCTTGGAGATCCCAATTTTTTAAAAGCTTCATTATTGCATTCTGCCTGTTTGCTTAGTCTTCTTTTCTGACTGGTGATATATGTTGACTCTCATGTTATTTCTGTCTGGTTCTGCTGACCTTCTCCTGGTCCTTGATTGGCTGAAAATCAACCATCTCACTAATGAGTACATGTTTAGAGTGCAATGGTGGTGCCTGGAGAAACCAAAGGGCAAACAAAAACAAACAAATGAGAATTCCTTTGTCTGTATATTATTCTTTAGAAAGCACCATACTGGACTTTTTTCTGCCCTTAAAAAAATCATGGAATGTCAAAACTATGACTAGGAACGCATATGAATGTATCTTACTAATTGCAATGTTATATACTTATAAAAAAAAAAAAAAACTAATTTCAATGTTATTTGTACTGCTAAGTTCAATTACAATCTATTGTCAACTTTGTGTTTTGTTTTCCGCTCATGCATGTTGCGAGGTCTTTAGAAGGTTGTGAGATGCTCTGATAATGCCTTGTCCACAATTTTCTTGAATCATGAGGGAGTTCTTCACATCATTTCCAAATATTAAAGATATTTGATGGTCGATCTTTCCTTGTGTTCATATTCCCATTTAAGAGGTGCATGTTTTTAGTCTCAGACATGCAATCTAAAATGAAAAGAATCTTACTCCCTCTATTTGTCTGTCGTTAGTAGTGCAAGTAAGTATTAAGGGGAAAGAACTGAACTAAACAACTCTAAAGTTGTTACCTTGTCTGCTTTCATTGCATAGATGAGACACTAATTTCAAGGAAGTACACATAAAGCATGCACACAAGGTGATCACATTCTCTCGTGTTTCTAGTTAACTGATACAGACTCATGATCCTTGTTTGACAAGTGCTAAAAATCTTGTTTTATTATACTGTGGAACAGATTCTTGGTTCTGCTTTTCTGCCTTTTGCATGTGATATATGGATATACCTCTTTCCATAGTTTGAAAGTATTTAAGCTTATTTTCATTTCAACTTTGGGTTAATCTATTTGATATTACTTCAAGACTTCTATATCTGATCCTCTTGCTTTAATTCAGGCAAAGTCTCCAAATTATTCGGCTACTCTGAGACAAATCTTCCCAAACATCGAACAAATTGATTGCAATGTATTTGCTTAAAAATGTGGCTACTGATTCTCTCAGGAGCATTACAGGAAGCCCATCCAGATGTGACAAACTTTTGTGAGTTATTATCTATTTATGCGCTTGCCTGTTGTCATAATTGAATGTTGCTGCCATCAACTTAATAGACCGAGTGTTGACGAGCCAGGCTTGTAGGCGAATGTTGGTCCCAGAGGTCGGTTAAAAACGCATAGTAGTGGTTTTGGAAGAACTTTCTGTATAGAAATTAGAAGGAACTATATACCGATCAAGCGGGGGATAGGGTATCTTGAAGACTCGTTCTTGCTCGTTGGTTGAGGCATTCAAGATACTCTTTAACAATTTTTCTTGAGACCGCCACCATCGCCCCATTTTGATTTTCTGGTTAACATTTGAAGTAAATGTTGTATCCTTATGGTAATTTAAGAAACTGTTACTTAAAATGATGGAATGCTTTGAATTCATAGATGACGGTAATTGGCATTAGCAATTCTCTTAATTCATACAGACGTAATTGGATTGCTCTGAATTCAAAGCAATCCCACCAGTGGACTGTTCCAGCAACTACCTACATGGTAGCCTCGTTCTTGGTCTCATGGCCAAGAAACCATGTCCGGTTTGGTCCAGTTTTTGACATTTTTTAGAATTGAAATAATATATATCGGTTTTTTAAAAATCTAAAAACTGATACTGGATCGATTAACCACCAGAAGTTATGTTTCAGTTTCGGTTCCGTCCTGTCCAATTTGTCCTGTCCAATTTTTCTGATTTTACAGACAAAATTATACTCTACAAAATTTTAGTAAGTGGTTGTTTCATATTTCTCATTTTATAATTTTTGGCTAAAATGTTATAAAATTAACATTTATATATTATATCAAAATTCAAATGTTATATAAAAAATTCTAAGATTAATTTATGTTTATCAGAATAAAATTTTATATTAAAATTTGTAAGATTAATTTTATGTTCTATCAAATTTTATATTAGTTTTACATTATAAGCTTAATAGATAATATTACAATTTCATATTATATTAATTAATAATTAGCAGATAATATAATATAAAAAGAATTATATATAAATAAAAAACTATATAAAAAATATTTTATATATAATAAAAAATATATCTATCTACCGGTTTCGGATCGAATCAATGTTCTAAATATTAGAATTGGAATCGGACCGGTTTCTAATCCATTTTGATTATTAGGAATCAGAATCGGACCAGACTGATTTCAAACCGGACTGAACACACATTGCTTTTATTCTCTCCTTCCTAGCTTTCGCTTCTTTTGGAAAGCATCTAAATTGACTCATTACGTAACACTGACCACCCTTAACTCATTCATTTAGTATAAGTTTCTTTTATGGGGAAAATGAAATTAACTAAAATTAAAATACCGCAGGAAAGGGTGGAGAACCAAACAAATGCCAACAAACAGATGTTTACAATGCATAGAACAGAAAAAGAAGTTTAAAGTGAAATCGAAGTCGAACAGAAATACCAATATACAAATATTTCAATGCATTAAATGGAAATGAAATCTAAAAGTTCCGATCCATTATTATTATTTTATTCACAGTCCAAAAGAGTGTCCTTGCCCCTTGGGTTTGTTTGGTTAAAGGACTGAATAACACTAGGATGTCCACTAAAACTATCCATGATCGAATATATAACGCTAACTCTCAACAAAGGACGCATCTAGTCTCGACTCTCATTCAAAATAGTGGTTGGTAACTATAAGATCTAGAGCTCGGTAAAGGTGGCACGTTCCTATAGGCTATGATAGTGTGTGAGTCTCAGGTGTTGACAGGGTGGGAGCACAACACACACACGTGTTGGCTGTGACTTGTGACAATGATGTGCTGGTGACATGGGGATGCCACAGCTGGAGATGGGAGAGTGCTTGAAGGGGGGGAGGATTCGGATAGAGCTGCTAGTCTAGGCCTCCAAAGTTGGTACAAAAGTTGAGAGAAATTGAGAAGTATTGCCTCCAATTAGTATATAGAGCTCTTGAAAGTTTTTGAAGGTATATGTAAGTGTGTAATGACTTTAAGACATTCTATCCGAAGTCTTTTGTCATTCTTCTACATCCGTGCTGTAATATTAGAGATTCACGATACCAGGGGTTTTGAGGGTCACCACATGCATCCACCTCCTTATTGTACTTCGAATTCCAATGCCTTTATAAGAGTCCCAACGAGAAAGATTGGCATAAGCTTTGAGGTCGAACTCGGGATCCTTTGTGGCACAACTTATGCGAGCGGGGACTCGATAGAGACGAGAGATTCGAAGGGAAGGTCTATCCATATTAAATCAACTTCATCATTTTGGGACCCAATACATTCTTGGGTTACAAATGAAAAAGTTCAGCAATATATTTAAAACTTGGCCATCGGATGGGTTCCACTTAGCCTCGGCAGTAAACCCTTGGTCTCCATGAAATGAAAATAGCAACCATTCATCTCGATGTTTAACTATATATTTTTTTTTTGTTGACAACGGGTGTCCAACTATATATTTTTTTTATTGGGTGTCTAAGAACGGCATCTCAACTAATTCGGGATGTTTAACCATATACATAGAACAATTGGAACAACTCCATGCCACCGTTCTTATAACACGGAATGAAAAACACCATTTCTTATAAATTTAAGACGGGCATATGTAGCACAGCAACAACTGACAAATAAAAATGCAAGTTCAGAAAGGAAATTGGTACAGCTCATTTTAGCAAGCAGAAATACACGTTCTTAACACAAACCACTTCAAAGTTCAAACCTCTAGGGTTTGTTTTGGCAACTATAAGGTGATTGAGTAGCAAGGGTAACATCAATGACTCGTAGGAGTCCAAGCAAGAAAAAGAGACAACAAAGAGAGGCAAAAAGAGCTCATTAACGCCCTCTTTCAAACCCGATTCGAGTTCTACTGGAACCTCCTTCATACCCATCTCGCATTGAGGAACCAGCGCTTGCTTTCATTGTTCCTGCAGTGCCAACTTTGTCGAGAGCTTTCTTACCCTTCTTCACCTCTGTCAAGAACTGATCCAGTCCGAATGGATCAGCCTCTTCAGCCACCTTCTCAAACTCAAGTGGTCCGTCTCTTGTACCGGCCTTTTCAGCTGCTCCTGTAAAGCCCTTGTCAGGTTTGAAGCGATCAGTCTTCATGATATTCTCCAACTGCTCATCTGCACCTCCATACATCTCAGCATCGGCATCTTTCTTTGGCCTGTATAGGGTTGACAGTGTTGGTTGAGCAGTAAACAAACCCTTATCATACACATTGTATTGATCATCAGTGGCAAATCCAGAGTCCATTCCTTTTTCCTGGTTGAACAGCCTCTGGTCATACATAACTTCCCCTCCTCTTCCTGCTCCAGTAGAAGCCATACCAAGAGCAACCTTCTCACTGATATCACGGTCTCTATCTCTGGTAATCTTGCTCTTCTTTCCCATTGCAGCGTCCTTGGCTTCCAACCTTCTTTCCCTCTCCCTCTCTCGGCGTCGCTCCTCACGAATTTTCTCACGACGCAGCCGTTCTTCCCTTTCATCCTTAGTCTCCTTCGGGAAATCCCTCTCTTTGTCCCTTGTGTGCTCATAATCAATTCTTGAATCAGAACCATCCATGGCACTCTTCTCAGAAGGGATTGGAATGGCTGCTGGGGGTGCCACACCGGTTCTCTCAGAACGTGCTTTTTGAGCCAGTGCTCTCAGCTCCTGTTCTTTTCTTTCCTTCTCCTTCATCATCATCTCCTTCTGAACCTTTGATCTCATGGCCACAGCTTCTCGAGCCTTCTGCTCTGCAACATAAAGCGCCTCTGAAAGCTTTGCAAAATTATCATTGATCTGAACATCTTGAAGGCCTCTACCATCAGCTGCAAGTCGCTTATCAAGAGGAATTGTATAACCTTTCGGGTTCTTCCAATTTGAAATACAAGGTGGGATCTTCCAATCTTGTTGATCCTTTACAGTCACAGGGCGAGGAGGAGAATGCATCACTGGCACAGGTGGTGACCCAGAAGCCTTGGGAACACGCTTATGCTTGAACTTAGGAGGCTCAAGCGGATCCACAGGCATCGACATCATACTGATTATCCTCTCCTTAGCCCCAGAGTTGAAGGCTGCAGATTGCTGTGATGGCTTATACTTGATAAACTTTGTTTCAGAAGACTGTTTTGGTACATTTTTTGGCTGGGCCGCACTCAATCTCACATTCACAATCTTTTCAAGCGCAGCTTTTGTCTCTTGTGTTGTCTCCTCAATTTCTTTCTCAATCTCCTCATCAACTTCTTCCTCTTCACTGTCGTTTTTCAGAACCTTAGGGATAATATCTTTATGCTGGGAGTAAACAATCTTCTTTGCATTCTCATTCTGCCTGACAATTGCATCATAGGCAACATTGCCATGGGCATCAACAGTAACAGGAAGAATCTTTGATCCAGGCTTTGATGATCTGTTCCTACCCATGTCGAGAGGGTACTGAGCTAAGTGAATCTCCGGAAATGCACCCCCATCCCCAAAATCCTCGACTCTTCGAGGAACAAAACCGGCACGCTTCAAGTAAGGAGGCACGGGATTTTGCTTGATAGCAGAGGACTTTTCAGCCTCCGAGGAAGTGAATCTCTGCTTGAACCATGGATCATTTGAGTGATCATAATATGAAGCTGTGGTAGATTTCACAGGCGGAAGAAGCTCCTTCAAAGCCGCCATGATAATCTGCTACCCAGAACCAAATAGAGCTTCAAACCCAAGAAACTGCAGATAGACCTCAAAAACAATAGAAAATTAATTTAGGAACAGATGCAATTAGATAGAAAAACTCAATAAAGAGAACAAGCAGTAAAAATTTCTAATGAGAAAAATATATAATCTAAAGACCATATAATTACTATTTATGAAACACTCAAATTAACTTTCACAGATAAAATGTCACGCCCCGAACCCAGAGGGTTAGGGGAGTGAGTTCCTGCCACTTAAGTCAAATCCCAACAATCAAAGTATAGACCCAAATAATATAGGAAAAACCTCAACATGCAAAACTAATTTATTCCAAATAATATGTTCATCCAAAAGAGACGAATTGAACTCCTCCAATTTATAAAAATAAGAAAACCCTACAAAACCTCAATAAATTCATCATCATCATCTTGATTATCATTCAAAAGAAAATAACGGAGACGGAAGAGAGTACCTTACCCAATCTTGGAGCGGTGGTCGGTCGGATTCGAGATCGAGGCGGCGCTGCCTAGAGATGTTCGAGAAGCTCTGTGACATTGAAAAACAAGGTCAAATCCGAGTTAAGTTGGTGAGGAAACACACGGAGGGAGAGAAAACGGGACGAAGTGAGAGAGAGATACAGACAAGAAAGAGAAAGAGAGAGGCGGACGGAG
>QEOT01003325.1:32356-55085 GCA_003123785.1 Pterocarya stenoptera | reverse complement strand
GGGGGGGGGGGGGGGGGGTGCTTGAAATATGCTCTTGCTCCCTATCCCTGAGGTTTTAGAATCATTTTATAAACAATAATCTTGTTGCGTGGTGTCACATATTTTTATTTTTGTTTTGCAATGCATCAGTATGAACAAGCTCATAATGCTCACTGTTCTCTTTTGTATTTTCATTTTCAGGTTCCATCATATATATCTCGATCTGTGGCTGGCAGCTATGACAATGAAGCCGTAGCTATATTTGCTTTGATCTTCACCTTTTACCTTTATATAAAGGTTTGTTTTTGTTAAATTCCAGTAGAGTTTTTCCTATTTATGCAGTGTTGTATTTACTTCTAAAAAAGATTTAGTTTTCTAATATAATTCTACCATTCTGGTTTGTTTCCAAAAAACAAAATGTTAGTTTATGAAACAATTACATACAGTTTGCTGGCAAACTTTTTCCGATTGATGTATTATTGGATTTCTACTTGAATCATCATTTTATCTGTGTAACCATTGTCTGACCACAATATGTTTTTGCAGACACTGAATACAGGATCCCTCTTCTACGCCACTTTAAATGCCATAGCATACTTTTACATGGTAACCTTTGCGTGCTAATGCAGTTTAAGATCTTGTCTATGTTCACTTTGTTTATATTTTTTTCTTTTGCAAAAATTCTTTCAGGTTTGCTCTTGGGGAGGGTACACCTTTATCATTAACCTTATTCCGATGCATGTTCTTCTGTGCATTGTAACTGGTCGCTACTCTTCTCGACTGTACATTGCATATGCTCCTCTTGTAAGTATCTATTGCATTCATACAACATATCTTGTATATGAGCACAAAATGAATGGGCACTATATACAGAGATTGAAGAATGCATGCTAACATTAATCAGAGAATAGTCTCTGGTTCATAACTGTCTCCAAACTAATAATACCACTCTTAAAGGTCACAATTCTTCCTTGCGATTTCCTTCACTTGAAATAGAGGTTGTCACTGAATTCTCTTGGTTCTCATAAAAATTGTCTCTTCCAATGCAGGTTGTCTTGGGAACCTTGCTAGCTTCATTAGTGCCTGTTGTTGGATTTAATGCAGTGATGACATCAGAACATTTTGCATCATTCTTGGTGAGTTGTCTTTTGTCTTTTCTCCACTGATAATTGACTCTGATTTTTGTCTTGGGTCAAAGTCATTATAGTGTCATTTTACATCTTGATTTTCCATTTCTGAGTGCTCTTGCCTGCTGTATCTATTGGCTCTTTCTAGAAAACTGTAAGCTGTGTTGACTTTAGCAGGCATGATTGAGAGTACATAACTGGACCATGCTACTCTTATGAGTTATAATCTCACGACTAATTACTTCATGATGGTGTTCCTTTAGAGGCCAACAGAATTTTCAAACATGGTCTTACAAGCGGGGAAAAGATTTATGGGGACAAAGGAAAGGGGCATGAAGTCAGAACTGTTTGAAATATATCACTTGGGGACATAACTTAGGATAAATTGATTTGATGCTATCCACTGTTCTTTTCATTTTGTTCAGTTTGCCACAGGATTTTTTCTCTCACACTTGACCTTGTACATTTTATGCCATGTTGCTTTTATTTCTTTCACATCTTGATTTCTTCTTGTTAATTTCACAACAGGTTTTTATTATTATCCATGTGGTGGCTCTTGTGTATTACATCAAAGGGATTCTCTCACCAAAGATGTTCAAAGTTGCTGTTACCTTTGTTATCTCTATTGGCATGTAAGCTTTTCACCATTCAATTTCACCATTATATTAATTATATGACTGAACAAAAACCTGATCACTTTTTTCTCATTATTTTTTCTGCAGGGTGGTGTGTGGTGCTGTGCTAGCTGTACTTATAGCATTGGTGGCTTCAAGTCCGACAAAGGGATGGAGTGGACGAAGTTTGAGTCTGCTTGATCCGTAAGCATCTAGTTCACTTCATACGCCTTATTTATTTAGCTCCTCAAGTCTTCTGTAATGATAATATGGCAACAGAAGTCATAATTATGGTCAAGTGAAACCTGTTTCGTAATTGACCACCCTCTTGAGTTGGCACTGCTTGTTTTCATGAGTAGGCTTTATCTGGCCTCGAGTTACAAAGTCTAGAGCCTTACTCCCACCACCCCTTCCCTCCAAAAAAATTGCCCTTCATTCACTTGAGATATAAAAGAATGGCTTGGGCTGTTTGTCATTCTATTGGTTTTCTCATATTATCGGAATAATTTTTGTTGTGCCGTTGACACTTCTTGTTAATATGTTAGCATGCAACATTATTTATTTTAAATTTATTTTTGCTGTATCTTGACAGAACATATGCAAGCAAGTACATACCTATTATTGCTAGTGTTAGTGAGCATCAGCCTCCGACTTGGCCTTCTTATTTTATGGACATCAATGTCTTGGCATTCTTGGTTCCTGCTGGAATTATAGTAAGTTTTGAACGGCAACAAATGTTTGCTCTGTTATGTATACTTGTGACATCTTAACATGCTCTGTTTACTTTGGTAGGCATGCTTCTCGCCACTGTCTGATGCAAGCTCCTTTGTGATCCTTTATATTGTCACATCTGTTTATTTCTCTGGAGTCATGGTGAGCCGGTTTTGGGGATATCATGTGTCTTTTTGACTTTCTTCTTTGTAGTCTCATATTTCTATGTCTATGTCTGTTATCATTGTTTCGGCTAATATTACAGGTGCGGCTTATGCTTGTACTTGCTCCAGCAGCATGCATCATGTCTGGGATTGCTCTTTCAGCAGCTTTTGATGTTTTTACACGGTCAATCAAATTTCAGTTGCCTGGAGCAACTGAAAATCCCGAACGTGATGTAAGCTTGTTTTCTGTACACAGTACTGTGTACATGCATTCTTCTGTCCCCACTTAGTAAGTGTAATCAGGAATAAACTTCATCTTCTTTCTTTGACCATTAAGGCAGGGGAATCTAGTTCCAATAGCGTTGTAGCACAGAATGATGTGGCCAAGACTGAAAAGAATGAAGATGCAGTGAAGGAGCGACCCTCGAAAAAGAATAGGAAGAAGGAGAAGGAGAATGTGGAAAAGCCTTCCGTTAAGTCCCAAATTAAGAAGAAGCTACTGATTTTACCTTTGGAAGCATCTATCATTGCTATTTTCTTGCTTGTGTTGCTGGGCACTTTCTATGTGGTATTGGAATCGTCTTCTTTCTCCATCTATAAGAATATTTCCGTGAAGCATATATATTATTCCTTGTTCAACTTTTATCAATTGATATATACTTGTGAAGCAATTTGATCCATATCTAACTTCGAAAATTTGCAATTATATTCAGCTGTTTTCATGCTGAATAATTCTGAAGTTTTTCACCTTTCTGGCCTGATGCTTATCCTAAAAGTACATGATCTATTGTTCTTGAATTTCCCTTGGGTTTAAATACTAACATCTATATGCTGCTTTCCTCCTTTGTACTCCCGTTTCTCCTTACATAAGATGTTTTTCTTGATGAATGAAGGCCTCCAATTTTGAGTATCTTTCTTTTTGAAGGTTCACTGTGTCTGGGCGGCGGCAGAAGCTTATTCAGCTCCTTCAATCGTTCTAACATCTCATTCACATGATGGTCTTCATGTTTTTGATGATTTTCGAGAGGCTTATGCATGGTTGAGCCACAATACTGAGGTGGATGATAAAGTGAGTGTTGTGTCATGTATTTTCCTTTATTATACCACAATTCTGTTATATTCTACATCTTTTTCTTTGTTGTCATGAATCTGAAGTCTAGCAAACTTTTCGCTATTTCTGGTATCATCATTTGAAGTTGCAGTGGTATCATGAGCTTGTTTATCATTTAAGCCTTCATGATCATACTAAATCTGTAACTTCTCAAATTGTGAAAAAAAAAAAAATTATTTGTCTTGATTACAATTATTTTCACCAATGGGCTTACTCAAAGTACTTGTAGATTGCTTTTTCTGGCCATAAAGAAAGTTTCTTGTAGAATGAGTTGGATAAAGCTACGATAGATATAATTGCTGGGGTGAGAATATTGGGGTAACATATTGCTTTTATCCACATTAATGTGTGGTTCTGATGATTTCCACAGCTTCATTCTTTATTTCTGTTCTTCAGGATCGTTGAACGTTAAATGCTTATCAATGTCAGGATTATAACTACTAATAAAAGAAATGTCAGGAGAGTGTAATTGCTTAGAGCCAACTGAGCGCTTCCATGAATTTGAGTTCTATTTTTATTTTACGATATTTGTGAGATATCTATAAAATTGAGACCTATGTTGATGTATGTGGATATTGTGCCTTCTATTAAATTTTTTCACTAATGTGACCAAATGAAGTTATTGGTACACTCATTCCTTGCTGAAATTTTCAGGTTGCATCTTGGTGGGACTATGGTTACCAAACTACTGCTATGGCTAATCGTACTGTCATTGTTGACAACAATACATGGAACAACACACATATTGCAACTGTTGGTACTGCGATGTCTTCTCCTGAAAAGGCAGCGTGGGAAATTTTCAACTCTTTAGATGTAAAATATGTTCTTGTTGTCTTTGGAGGTATATTTCTGTCTTCGCTGCTTGAGATTATTATTTTTCTATTGGCACTGGGTGTCCAGGACAAAGATTCTTGAGATTATTTTAATAATGAGAGAAATTTATTCTGAAGTTCTATTTCTTA
Source organism: Pterocarya stenoptera (assembly GCA_003123785.1). Taxonomy (NCBI): domain Eukaryota; kingdom Viridiplantae; phylum Streptophyta; class Magnoliopsida; order Fagales; family Juglandaceae; genus Pterocarya; species Pterocarya stenoptera. The sequence goes on along the minus strand of QEOT01003325.1, from coordinate 50,417 downwards.
TTAGGTCTTGTTGGCTACCCCAGTGATGATATCAATAAGTTCCTGTGGATGGTCCGTATAGGAGGCGGTGTATTCCCTCATATCAAGGAACCTGATTACCTTGTGAGTTATGACAAACAATTGCTAGCCAAAACAGTCAACACTAACAAAATGGGATTTATAATTCTTTTGGCAAAGAAACTGGATGATACATTAGTTTAGTGATAAATTCGATTTTCCTTGTATTTAACTATGTTCCTTTTATGTTTGTATATAGAGAGATGGTCAGTATCGCATCGATTCTCAGGCCACTCCAACTATGCTAAATTGCCTCATGTACAAACTCTCATATTACAGGTAAATTATGTTTTAAAGTTGGAGGTTTAAACGTGGAGGTTGTATTTGTCTTGAATGTTTGGATGTTAAATTTTCTCTGTATTACCCGTCAAAATTTTTTTGCCTCTTTACTACAGGTTTGTGGAGACGGATGGTAAAGCCTTTGATAGGGTGCGGCGTACGGAAATTGGGAAGAAATATTTCAAACTGACCCATTTTGAAGAGGTCAGTTGATCTTAACATCTGGTTTTTAGAAATGTTACGGGATGTCAGAAACATGTTCGGAAATGGCTACATTGTGACTTCAAAAAACATTGCTAGGGATAGTTTCTAAAAGTTATTAGAACAGCTCCTTGCTAAATGTAGGCATTGAAATGCAGCTGTTAATTGATGCAAACATTAAACAGTTCCAGTGTGCTTTTTTCCCTTAACCTATGTAATTCTTCTGTACTCAAAACTATTGCCCTCAAGAGTATAGAACACTGGCAATAAAGTGTCTTTTTTTATGGTCACGTATCGTCCATTTGCTAATTTTGGCCCTCTCTCCTTTTTATTTTGATGCAGTTAGATTTTGTGATATTTGCATTGATTTCCTTTCCAAAATGTTATACTACGCGACCAAATTATCCTCATTAAAATAGATACTGTAAGCAAGTGTCAAGTGATCGGTCTCATTTTGTCGGAAGAGAATGCATGAGCTTCGCCGATCTAATGCAACTAGGCAAATTTATTAAAAGTCTTCTTATGTGAAGTGCATGTGCTTTGTCTGATTGGACTTTTGTGGCATTTGATCGATTTAGGTGTTTACGACTCATCATTGGATGGTTCGCATATACAAACTGAAACCTCCAAAGAACAGGATACGGGGAAGGGCCAAGAAATCAAAATCGGTACTTAAATTATTTCTACTTCCTTCTTTATGTATCTGTAGATTTGACCCAGTGTCATCAACACTAACCGGCTTTTATATATTTTGGGTCTTCACAGAAAGCAAGCTCGACAACTAGCACCAAAAGAATTGGGACGAAAAAGAAGAATCCTTGGCACTAATGTTCCACCNCCCCCCCAAAAAAAAAAAAAAAAATCAGTGACTGTAGTTGATCCATGAAAGCGAGCCATTTTGGAGGACTGCGCTGGCATAGTTAGTCATGTTTTCTTTACACAAATGCAAAATGATCGGTCCAATATTTGCAGCCTCGAAAGATTTTGTACTTTTCTAGTCTCTTAACACTTGGCCAGGGCTGAACACATTTGGGGCAGTTGTTTGGGATTGGCTTCAAGTTCTACATTCACTGTACTTCTCTGGCCCATTAGAGGACACTTTCTTTTTTGCCATATATTTTTTTTAATTTTATTTCTTGCGGTAAATGCCCTGTGGCATTGCCAACTTGAGATTATTCTGTTTCTGTTTTCTTAACATGCCTAGGAAAATTCACTGCATTTTTGGCCTCCCGTAGCACAATGATGAAATCTCACAGAAATGAGACAAAAAAATCCAGAAGTCTCAAGACAAGGCACGTTAGTAGAAAGGAAAAGAGTATTTCCTTCTGCATTTCCGGAAATAACATGGTAAACAGCGCCTGATTATGGTTAATGCCATTGTTTCTCTATATGTTTCTAGTGACTAGTCTCCCATTTTAGCATCGCAATTCTGATACAAGATCGGAATCGGTTTCCAGCACCTAATCTGTATGGTTTAGGTAATAGCATAAAAGTTTACCTTCCTTGAGAGTTATAATCTCAGCGAAAAGATTTGCACAATGACCAAAGAAACGAGAAAAAGAACCATCCCATGTATGTATGCATAACGCTACCAGGATTCCCATAAGAGGCCACCATCATCATTAGATTAAGCTTTCCATATTGAGGGTCATGACATAAGCAAATGGCTTTAAAGCTTGATGGTAGAAATAAGATATTTTTAGAGCCTTTAAACCATTTAGAAACTTTATTAATAATAAAATCAGCTTCCATATTCATGATATTGTTAGACCTGCAGTTCTTTCTAGCAAGCCCAATTTCCCATGATGGGGTGGGAGAAGAGCCTTGCTGCAAAAGAAGAATACTTAATTCAACAGGCTTAAAGTGAAGACACCAAGTGGAGCTTAGATCTTTAATCTTGCGACAGAGGAAAAAGCAAAGCCAAAGATAGAAAAAGAATAAGACTATACTTTATAGCAATCTGGGGAATACCAAATAAATAATGAGCCAATTCTCTGAAAGCAGCAACATCTAAATACAAGAGGAATACAACGTAGTTGTACGGCTGAATCTAGGGACACTCCATCAAACCATTGTTTCCAACAGGATCAAAACCTTGGAAGTGAGTAGGGTTGTAATCCAGCCCAGCCGAGCTCGAGCTCAAGTTCGAATTGTTTAATTTTTAAATAAGATTTAATAATTAATAAATTAGATAAATAAATAAATAAAATCTAATATTGAATTTGTACAACTAACAAGTAGAACCTCTATTAAATTATAAGATTTTAAAAATTTATAAATAATTAATATCTAACTAGTTGATATTTATCTATAATAATAATATATTATATGCTTATATATATTATTAATACATACACATAATATAATAGCATGTATTTATTTCATATTTGGTTCTCACATACTAGTATAAGAGATTATTAAATATTATCGACTAATTATTGTACAAATTATAAAATATAACTATGAAATATATTCAATATATAAACATGAGTAATTAGGTTACATATTATATATTTAATTATAGAAGTGTTATACTTATATTATTACCTAATACATATATATGTATATATACATAGGTGAATGAATATATTTATCAATATATGCATTTGCTTTAATTGAGTTGAGCTAATGAGTCGACTTGAGCATAGATGAGCCGGCCTTTAGGAGCATTAACTGAGTCGAGTCGAGTCTTGTTGGATATAGGCTATTTACTAATCAAGCGGATATTTACTTTCACGAATGAGTTTTTTTTTCACGAGTTGAGTTCGATTCGAATTTAACCAGGCGAATACCGAGCAAGCTATTGAACAGAGTGGTTCATTTACAGCTCTAAGAGTGAGCAATATTGTACTGAAAGAGTAGAGAATAAGATAATCTAATCAAATCCAAGGTAGAACTGGTTTAAAAAAAGAACATTCAGGAGAATGCAGATTCGGACATTCACGCTCGCCCTTGGTTAACAGAGAAATTGGATCTCACTTGCAGAAAATGGGCATATCACGAAGCTGTGACAGAAAAAGGCCAATTCCAGCTTACCATTGATGGCCACATCGTTGAAAAGTACATTGGGAAGAGAAACAAGAAACATTGTATTTCAAGTGTGCGGACCAAATCTTCGAACCACAAACTTTGTTTACAATTATCTAATAAAATAATATTATTTTGACTTTTTCTTTTCACTTCATGGATTTAAATTTAATAAAAAAATATTATTATATTTAAAATTGTATATAAATTATAAATAGATTGTAAGCCTATAACTACTCAACTTGTATTACCAGGCCTAATCTGAAAAGATTTCCACAGTGAGAAATGATAAAACTTCAACCCCTGGTTTAGTAAAACCCCTCAGATTTGATATTAAAGTTTTTTTGTTGCATAAAAGTTTATCAGGGTCTCCTAAAAGTTCATAACCTCCAACCCAGTTTAATATTCAATGACTTGTTAAAAAAATAAAATAAAAGATGCAATGCCTTTAGAACGTCATGAAAACTACACGACCTCAATCGTCCTTCCTGTAGTTTACATATTTTCTCCCAAGCAATCCAGTTTTTACTGAGAAAATTTATAATCATACCAACTCCTGGGCAAAAGCAATATCCTAAGCAATCAATCTTTTCCTTCCACGAAAGCTCCCTAATCATGAGAAACAAGTTTGGGCAGTAATGAAGAAAGCGTCTAGGAAATATCTTAGAAAAGATTGTACTAGAGACTTAGCAAAGGCTATAAATGGGTCTAAAGGCAGTAGATTCCTTAGGGTTCAATCTCTACTTTGGGCAGTGTAAGCAGAAGAAAGAGACCCTCCATGCAACAACTCCAGGGCTGTCTGCATATAAATCCTCAAAAATAAATGGCCAACAATTCAAAGAAAAACCAATAGAAAAACCATTTGCACCGGTGGCAGCAGATTAGACAGCATAGCATCCTTAACCTCTTGCTTAGGAGGTGTGGCCAAGAGCATTTCATTGTCGGCTTCCGAGACTAGCTTTGTAATAATCAGACGAAAAGGCAGAAGGATCAATGATGGTTTCAATTGAGTTTTTTCTCAAAGATATACTCATCTATAATCCCAGAGGGAAGCATCAAAGAGCTTACAACAAATTTCTTTCTTCTGTTTTCAGCCTGCTATGAAAAAATTTGATCTCTTTCGCCTTCAGATAGCCAATAAGCAGTCTTTGTTTCGTAAAGCTCTCCTTCCAAAGTGAAATTGAATCATAAGATTGCTGCAAGGCCTCAAAAGCAAAAGATGACCCCTGAACTTAAAAAGTTCATATTCGGATGTTTGAATTCTATCCCAAAACTGACTCAAAAGAGTGAAACATATTATCAAAAGGAGACATGCTCCAATCTTTTAGAGCAGGAAAATCTGTGAAGACCAGGAAGAGGACAATCCAACTCTGAAACAAATCTAACAAATTCTAGGAAGTAACGACGAGATACCCACATTCATTGAAATAAGATCCAACTCTAGCAACATGATTATTTTGAAGAAGCAAAGGGGCGTCGTCATAATGATTTTTCTCAAGCTGAGTGAGCAAATACAGCAGAAATTCAAAATACATTAATTCAGAAGGTATTAGCTACAACCCTATCCAATCTTTCCAAAGTTAAAACTCCCTCTCTAGAACAAAACCAAATGAACTTTGAGCTAATAAAACGAAAGCCATAAAGAGCATTATCATAAATGAAATCCAAGACTTCAGATTTAGCAATTCGGGAGGAAGGACTACCCCTAGCTTCTCATGATCCCATTTAATAACGAAGTCACCAATAGCCATCCAAAGGGAAACCATCAGGAATAGACCAGTTAACGACTTCCACAAAGTCTCTAAGAGATATGTGCATTTAGCATAAACCAAGGGAAAAAATGACATCAACACACAACCAAGAAACAGAGAATGTGACATGGTTATCAAGCATGGTAAGAATGCGCCAGCTAAAACCAGGTTTTATGCACTGCCAAATCTTCCCTCCAGCACTTAGATTTGAGTAGAGACAGCTGACAAACCCAACTTAGAGCAAATAGGATCAGCTTTTTAGCAAAAGGAACCATGAGTTCTTAAATAGCTACAGAAACGGCAGATTGCGTCTTTACAAGATTTGTAAGTGTAGTTTATGGGATATACCCCGAGCAGTCCATGCCATAGTCAAATAGGAAGAGAGATTTTGTTTTGTTAAGAATGCATAAACACGATACATTGTCTGCTTTTTCATCCTAGCATTATCCTAAACAAGGTCAGAATCTGAATGCTGGCACATCCACATCCTCTAGAGTTAAATCTGGACCGAATGGAAAACCAGATGGCTTAAAGCAATCTCATCACCACTACCGTTTTTGAGAGAGCTGCAGTTGAGACCAATAATGGAATCCTTCATGATAGATCTAGTATTAGATGGTTTGACCTCTAAGGAATAAAGAAGGTAGAGCAACAGAAGGTTCATCCTCATTAGGACAAAGGATCCAATCACTAGACTTCAGCTATCAGAGGAATAACATTCTGCATATTTAATTTAGAAGAATGAAAAATTGTGACAAACGGTGAAGCAGAAGACGTGAAATTCATTAACCAAAACCAACGTTTGCCATCGAATTTTCCTTGGGAGATTTCTCCAACTCCATTACAAGGAAAGAAGACATCATCTTACAATCACTAAAATCATGCCCCTAAAAATAAGAACAATGCTGAGATATTTCATAAATCACCCTCTACCAAAAACCCACCTCATTATTAAAATCAATCCAAATTTTATCATCTTTAAGCACAGTTAAATACATCTCTATACGGATCTGAGCATAATTAGCCCTTGTGTGAATTAGAGAGAAGGAGACCAGCAACCAAGAATTTACCAAGACATTTCACAATTTTTTTTTTCAAATAAAAGAAACACAAAAATCAATCAGTAACAAAGGCAATCTAAATTAGACAGGAGCCATGGGAGTAACGAACTGAAAATGGGTACACATAAGATCCAGTCTACCACACTTCTGCACAGCTGCTCCAACAATAAATTCTCATTATTGGTAATAATTTTAAATATTAAATTGTGAAGATGATACTACATCTGACAACAAACTACCTGATACACATACCCAAACTCTGAAGTAAGAAACAATACTTTCCTATCATCAAACCTTTTTCTATTTTGCACTCTGTCATCATATGCGGTATAAGACATTAGAAATAAAAATCAAACAAAAGAGAGAAGAACCCCACCTATCCAGCGAAAACTTTTGTGGCAGTTTGGACAGAAGAGTTGGCTTCCGAGTAGCTTATGGGATGGACTGAAACCCATATCCGCACCCTTCCTGGTGAATTATGGATACCCATGCTTATTAATCATAAGCCAAGGAGCAAGTCCACCATTCCCTTGAGTTCTCACTGCCTGGCAAAGGCTCTAATTAAATCTAAAGCAGTCAATAAATCACTATACAAGAGGCTAGAGCTATACTTTTCCTCCAACTAGCTCAACCCTGCCAGAAGCCACAATGGAAAATATGTTGTTTGGAAAATTAACTTCCAGTTGGTATAATAAACACCGCCAAAGCTTGGAGGAACCACGCAGCATTTCGTGCCCATGAATGCATCATTCAGTCATTATTTTCAGAACCCAAAGCAGTTATAGTTTCTTGGGCAGATTGTAAGTCTTCTTAAGAAACTTTGCAGCCATCTCATCATTCCGATAACACAAAACTCGCAAAATCGTGTTTGGTTCAGTTGGATCCCATTGAGCTGAAGTCGGAGGCAATGGAAGCTTAGAGTTAGCAGAGCCAAAACTCTCAAGAATTAGATGTTTAAACTGCTCGATTAGGCTCTCTGTGTCAGTACCAAGTAGAGGAAGAATATTTTTAACAGTGGTTGAAAACTTATCTATTAAATCAGCTGGCAATCCATCCCCATTGGACCAAAATAGATCCGTGAGCAACTTAAAATCCTCCTTTATTATTTCAGAATCTTTTTGAGTGAAAGCACGAGAAGGGCCCCCAGCAAGCAGAACCAACAGGAACCCATCAAAAGAAGCTTTCATTATGTCAGTAATGACCCTAGTTCTGACTCTGTCATGCACTGTTGATGAAATAATCTCTAAATATTGCTCGACCTCCTCAAGGAATGGTTCAATCCTACAAGAATAAACTTCCCCGACATATAAGCCATCCCAGAGAACATGACTTAAGTTATGGAAGATGATCTTATATGCTATTGCCTCACAGAGTTGTTGGATCCCTTCCCCGCAAGCAGTTGCTGAAAGGTCAAACCTCTTTCCTGTCCCATTTGCAATATCGAAAATCAGAGTGCATTCAGAATTTTCAAGATCTGCAAGTATTCTCTTCTCCAGTACTCCCAATTCCGTTCGTATTTGCTGCAAGGTATTTAGGCGAACACAAAGCTGGGGTATCCCAAAGGAGTTATCCCCATTTGAAGTTCCAACCTGCCTCTTCTGTGTAATTTGGGATTTTTCCTTCTTTCTGAATACGCCATGGAACTTCGATCCTGTTGAGCATCTAGTCAAAGCAGGCATACTTGGAACATAAGTACTTCTTGTCCCTGCAGATCAAAGAAGAGAATTGGTTGTCATTGAAGATTGAAATACAATTTAAAAATCAATGCAACAGTCGCACGCTGTGGAAAAATACCACAGCCAGACTTGGCCTTCAATATGTAATGTTGAAGACATCTGTCAAAACCAGTCATCAATTCTGGAAGCAAGACTGGATGAATGGGAATTGGCAACAGAAAGTATGCTTCTAAAGTTTCATCTATGATTCGTAGAACTTCAACAGCAGAAGGAGCACATCGCTCTTTGTTGGCTTGTGGATTCCAGACCTACAAAAAGGAGGACAGCAAGGTTTGGTCATGGACTAGTAAAAGGGTAAGTTTCACATTTATCTTCAAGGAATAAACATCTTGTAAAAAATGACTAGTAAAGTTTTAAGTTTTGTGACAGAAGCATAGAAACTAATTGCCATTACATGGTACATATAAAGGAAAATGGACTGGTATTACTGCTGGTTGGAACAAATTTCTATGGCACTGAACATAAGGTTGACTCAAGATATTTGAAGTTTAACAAAGACTAATCTATTAATCCCTAAACTCATAGGGGTTCAGAAAAGATACCTTAACAGACAAGGATTGTTAGCAAGTGACTAGTATTTAAAAGGTGAAAATAATATTCAAGCAAGATGGAAATTTAAACCTAGCTTTAGAGTTTAGGGTACATTTGGTAAATGAGATGAGATGAGAAATTCTTAAATCTTCTCACAATTTCCTTTCCAAACATCACTCAAACACAACACTTATCAATTTCAAATCTTTAATTTTCTCATCTATTCATTAAAACTTTTACAAACTTTAAAACAGAAATTATATTCAAACAATTTTTTAACTTTATAATATTTTTATCTAACTCTTTCTCTCATTTTCCAAAACCCAATAAAACATTTTAAATCAAACCATTTCACTACTATTTACAGAATTTTGAGATACTCCAAGTGTCCAAACGAGCCCTAAATTTCAAAAGTTGATACCCAGAATGATTTACCCGTGGTACTTAAAAATGAAGCAAAGCACTTCCAAACTCCTAAAACTTTATTTGATAAGTAAAAACTCCTAAAACTGAAAATTCATGTGCTACTTTCAAGACGGCAGGTATTTGGATGTTGTGATTTAAAAAATGGAGTTTAGATTGGCAAGCTGGAAGAGGTTATGTCTATTTAAAGAGTGTAGGCTTACCTTGATCAAAACCATCTAACCCACCCACATACTTGTCTTTATTTCACCTTCCCACAAAGGTTGCCGACCGTATTAAGGAGCTACAACAGGGTTTTTTGTGGCGTGGCATGGGGGATGAGTAAATCCCATCTTGAAAATTGAGCAAAGGTATGTACATCTTNAGCATGATTGTGGAAGCACATAAGAAGAGGATGGGAGGAGTTCTCTAGACACACTTGTATTGAGGTGGGTGAGAGTTCTTGAGTCAAATTTAGGTATGATAAAAGGTGTGGAGATCGAAGGCTCAAAGACATATTCCTACCAGCTTTGGAGATTGCATGGGCAAAGAATGCTCCAATGGCTGACCTCTTTGGATTATCTAGTGACTCCCTTTAATGGAATGTTGATTTATCCAAAGCAGCACAAGATCGGGAAGAGGATGCCATTACTGAGTTTTTTTACTTTATTGTACTCTACAAGAGTGATAATTGGAACTGTAGGTGATCATTTGGAGCCTCTCTACGAAAGGAAGAAAGGAAGATATACTCTTGATCATCCTACCAGACCTTTACTAGCTAAGGCATGAATACCTTTCTGTGGAGGAATATATGGAAGACTAAAGGTATGTCCAGGACTTTATGGATTCACAGCTCATGCCTAGAAGACTGGTGGATTTTATAGCAAGTTGGAGATGCCTCCAAGGCAACCCACAAGTGGCAACATATGGAAGATAGCTCCTATATGTCTATGTTGGGTGCATTTGGAGTGAGAGAATCGATAGAAGCTTCAAAGATTGCGAGCAAACAATGGTTGTGCTGAAAGCCTTCTTTTTCAAAACCTTGTTCATTTGGGCAGTGGCGATAGTATGGACTGTGTCTATGATTTTCTTATTTCAAATGTAAATCCTAGTTAGGTGTTACTCCTGTATAAGTCTAGTGTACTTGGGCTATGCCTATTAATTATTCATAAAATTTCTTGTTTCCCTATAACAAAAACTATTAATAATTAATTGAAGAAAAGTCTAAATTGTGACAAAAGAGACAAAACACCAACCCGCATCTTACCAAACCCCAATCAAATCAATGCTGAGAAAAGACATGTATGGGGTCATCCTTCAAGATATTCTAGTACGCGTTATAAACAACTCAATATTCAGAGTTTTTGCACCCCCACCCTCCTTTTTCTTTCTTTTGTTTTCAAGATTCAAACCTGAGACGTCCCCAAGCAAACCCCATCCCTTAACACCTAAGCCAACGTGTGGAAGCACTTTTTTACTGTTGCCTCATGTATATTCCTGCGTATCAATACTAATTGATTGAGTATGAAAAAACTATTCTCATCAACAACAAGGGCAAATTGACTCCAGCGTTAGTCTACCTTATTTTCACATCATGCAACTTCTTCACGTGCATGGTCACTAACAGAATCAATGCATAAAGATGGTGCAATTGCAATATAAATGTAACTAGAAGATGTGACAAAGCAATGAGGTACAAGTCGCTCCCTCCAAAGAGACCACAAAAATGGTTTTTTTTTTTTTTTTCCTTTGGAGTGGTGGGGTGGAAGCTACTGGCATCTGACTAAAGTATTTGTTTGTGTGCACACGTATGATGAATAGTGAATGGTCACATTCAAGTCCTTTTGCATAAAACAGAAAATAATAAACGTTCACTCTTTTTTCATTAGTAGAAGAGAACAAACATTAATCCATATCACACAAAACAGAACAGAATAAACAGCAATAACCACTACTCCATATCCAATTTGCATGACATTAATCCATATCAGATTTGCATCTGTGGTTGCTGGGCCATACCAGACATCAATCAAACTGAATAAAATTCAGAAAACACCATCCTATTTCCATCACATACCTCCTGTTGCAGATTCCTATCAGTCCACTCCTTCAGTCTGTCCACTCTTGTCTCTATCCATGACTTTACCAGATTGGCAATTACAGCTTCAGCCTCATAAGGAGGCATCTCTCGTATAATGGACTTCCCACCATCCTCACTGTCCACAGCATCTTCAACTGCAATCTGCACAAGATCTTTCTCCAATTTGTCAGCAGCTCTCAGGACTTCTATCGCATCAGGAGTCAACTCACTTATACCCGTAATAAATTGCTTCAGCTCATTTCCATAGCAAGAATGAAGGGTAGCTACAGCAACACCTGCTGCAAAAGGGTGCCACCTCTTCATTATTGGACTAAAAATCTCTTTCTCATTTAGAGCCAGTTTGCTAGTGTCTTGTGCAAGGATGGAAAGGGCAGGAAGAGAACCCTTCTGGTTCTTCAATATATGCTTACTTGATTTCACCTTCTCCATTTTCTGCCTTAAGACACAGCAATCAGAACCTCGAGTCATATCTCCATAGCAAAACTAAGAAGCGAGACTGTTAAAATAGATATAAATGTTTCGAACATAAACTGGGGAAAACATCAAGGGGATCCTGTATAGCCAAACGGTAACTGAAGGAAAAAGTAACTTGAAAAAATGTATAAAGTTCAAATTGCATTTTTCAGACTTTAGGGACTCGAATACGGGGAATATATTCCTAACAGTCACACATGTTTTGTAGTCCTATAGGCTAAGCACAGCCATAAAATTATTCGACCACACAACTTTTACAAAAGTACATAAGCTTCTCATCAAGAACTTCCCTTCTAATTATCTATCCATACCTTTGTCACAGACAAATTTGAGGTCAGATTGATTCATAATATATAAATAAGAAAACTATCTTGAAATGACAATTGGCTAACAACAATTGAGAAATAAAAGGAATACAAGGAATGTTAGATTCAAGCTCAAGGAAAAGAAAAGATTCAAGTAAATGACAGAAAATGATATCATAGGAGTACAGGAGAAAGGGGATATTCACAAAATTTTTATCGTAGATGAATAATCTGGTTAAATAACGTCTCACAAAAAGGTTGGAAATGGTCATAAATGTCTTAATTATTGCAAAGAAGAATACAAAATTGCAACGATGAATCAAGTTCCACATTATAAATATGAGAACCCCAGATAATTCATTTTCCGGAGTGATATCTTTCAAGGGTTCACCAACTGATCAGTTTTAATTGATGGTCCCTGTCAATAGCCTACCATATACATCTCAAGATCAAATGGTTTGTACATCTGTTTCATCTTGCATGCATATTCATATTTAGGGAGATGATTCTAAAGAAACTTGCCTGAGCAAAAGCAGTGCGAAGTGATGATCTTATATAAGTTTCAACCCTTTCACATGTGACACTAACTTCTTTCCTTTTCCTACGATACTCATAAGAGATATCTTCCACCAATATTTTTGCTGATAATAACCCTAGAGAGAGAACACTTTGCATTGATTCAACATTACCGCTGTGGAAATTGTCATGGTAAGCAAGAAGCCGTTTCTCTGCCCAGCCTAATATCACACTCAATATAGAGCTCAAAATCTTTGACGAAGCAGGATCCCTTATTTCATTGGCATCTTTTTCAACTTCAATCAATAGATTATTGGATGCAAACAGCAGGTCATTTTCCACTTGGCCAGTTGCAACATAACGGTGGAATAAAACCCACGAGAAACAAAGATTATGCAGCATTTGGTTCAATCCAAGGATTACCCAGGTCTTCTTAATGAGTTCTAAAACCTCATCAACCTCTTCAATAATAGATGTATCTTCATTTATATCAAAAGATGCCTCTAACAGCATTTTGTAGAGCCTGAGGTTCAATGGAAACCCATCCGCCCAATGACATGTCTCAGTCGCAGACCCGTCAAATGATCTGCAAGCAAGAGACATAACACTACTACGCAAGACTTGCATTGACTCGTTGTGTTTTCCAGTTTCTAGGGGCTTCTCTGGGGCCCCGCGAATAATCTGCTGGAGCTGTTGTGAGGCAGAGTTAGTCTTCTCTAGCGGCAGGTGAGGATGCAGGAGAAGTCCTGCTTCCAGAACCTTCAAATTTTTCCTCTGCCAAGCCGCATATTCTTGCTGATTTGGAAAATCGGAAGACTTGAACTGCTGTAATAGCTCGAGTGGTAAAACCACCGACTCCATTCGTCTTCCAAGCTGATTCATGAAATAGAACTCCAATTTTTTAGTGTACCTGATTAAAATCATACGAGAAACGGAAAAACTATGGATTCTAAAGAAAAGGTTTGGTGCAATGGTCCTTGCATTAAATATACTCCCCAAGAATATCGATTGAGCAAACGCGAAACTGAATATAGCAGTGCAAAATTACAAGACAGTAATGAATACAAAAGGTGCCAAGAATTTTATTCATGCTCCCAAAGAAGTTCAAAGACCCTAACTATAATCCGGACTTGAGTTTTCTCTTATTCATACTATATATAGAAAAGAATGAGAAACAGTTCAATTCTTTTTTTTTTTCCTGCCTTTAATTCCCCTCAACTTTCTCTGCTTCCCAAGAGAAGCCAAATCACTTTTTTTTTTAATAAGTAAGAAGCCAAATCATAAAACTAATAAACAAATCAAACAACCCAAATTCATATTGTGAACAAAAAGGCCAAAGCTAGTTTATTATTATTATTATTTATCACCTGCCCAGCAGCGATCCTCAGAAGAGCTCTCCTAATTCTCGAATCGGTTTGCTCTGAAACCCTCATCTGGACCCTTATAAGCTCCCCAACCGTGACCGCCTTCTTCCCTCGCCCTTGAATCACCGAGTCACCGCCACCGACTCTCCTCTTTGAAGCCGACGACGTTTTCAGCCCCAGAGCCTTCTTCACCCCGCTGGCCGCAGACGAAGTCAGCGACCTCTGCAGCGAAGCCGAATGCGAGATCGCAGGAGCCCGTTCGGTTTTCTCCGACTGCGGGATGTAGGTCAACGGCCGCGTACCGGTGCTCCTACACGCGGCGACGAGGATCTCATAAGCAGTTTCTCGGAGCTCGGAGTCCGAAAGATTCGAGCCCATGTCGTCGAACGGGGAGGGCAGGCCTTCGACCGGGTATACGGGCTGCTGCTGCGGCATGGGGCTCTGGTTCTGGTACTGGCTATGTCTTTTGGAGGATCCCAAAGCCCTGTCCCTGAAAATACTGGACATTGTTGGCACGCTCCGTGGGTCTCACTCTGGTGCGTTTGTGTCAGCGCGCTTTTTGGGTATTCTAGAGATCAGAATAAAAAAAGAGTACGAAAGAGAGGGGGTTGTATAAGTTCTTCTGTTATCGTTGCTTGACTTTCAAGGAAGTCATGATGGCGTGACGAAGCAAGCAGATGGTGGAGACTGGAATTTTACATAAAGGGAACAAAGTTACAAAAGTGTGACAACCATATTGGTGTTTGCGCTTTTGCTTTGAGATTTGAAGAGAAGGAATTTCTGTGCGTGAGAGAGAGAGAGAGAGAGAGAGTGGGGGCCCGGGGGGAACTTGGGAATGAAAGAAAAAGTCGGGTGGTGGGTACTGAAAAGATGCAGTGAGAGAGAGAGAGAGAGAGAAGTTTGTAGATAAGATAAAGGAGTTGGATATATTTTGAATTTGAGGTGATTGAGATGCGAGAGATGTATCGCTATTCCTTCCATTTGGCTGTACTGATTCAACTGAACAACTATGTTCTGGTGAGAGTCTGAAACCAAACAACAAAGAATTAATAAATAATAAATAACAAAAAAAAATAAAAAAGGATGGCCATGGCATTGTCTCTTTGTCAATACTCCCATCACTTTGTCCCGTTGTTTCACTTTTCACGTCTGATTTTAAACTTGTTTGAACTATACACATTGCTTTAATAGATCCGGCACAATCAGATCTTTAAAATACTCCACTTCCATTTATGCATGCTGCTGATATAGAATATTATCTGCCTTGAAAAATTATTCGACCTACCATTTTGACTCCATTTTTCAATTTTAAAATTTAAATCTTATTTATTAAATTATGTAATATGTATAGTGTATAGTATAAAAGTGTTCAAATAACACTGCTATTTTTTTTTTACATAAACTTATTGCACGATAAAAAGAATTGGCCTCCTAAAAAAAATTACAGATTCCGCCACTGGTTGTATGATCTTCCACGTAGGATCATGTTCATGTTCTCTGTTGCATTTCTCCGAAATTAATTGCCTTTACCAATATATATAGTTCACTATATATATATATATATATTGAATTAGAAGTTCATAATCTTTATATGTAATACTGCCACTGGAATCACTGTCACTATACAATTTTAATTGCAAATATTAAAATACGGATACCTAATGTAGATTCATGACTTGATTGATGGTGTGACATGATAGGACCTCAACTGAGACAAAAATCAATTGGTCTTGTTGCTTGCCCGACAGACAACCTTGAACGGAGAACAAATCCTATGCATTTTCCTTCTGAATTATTTTTCTGTTTATGTTGAAAACAGAACAAGAAGAAAAGATGTAGAATAGTTTTCTCAGATATTCTTACTTGGTTATATTACTGCTTAAATATATATATATATATATGAAAATTTTTGCTACTGTTTATACTCAAGAATTGCGAGATTGAGAGTTCACTCCAAGTTCACGCAATAAGTCATTCAAGTGAAGTTCAGGTAGAGAATTCACTCGAGTGAACATCGTAAAGTTCATTTGTGACGCGCTCGACACTCCACTCAAGTGAGTAACACATAAAAAGTAAAAATTAAGGCTTCTGTCGTGTAATACTTTAAATATGTACTTAATGAACATGATATCCGATTTTGAACAGAATATCGTAGAGTCCCAATTTGTATTTTTTTCATTTTTCAGAACAGTAAATTTCTCTGCAACTCTTCGAATGTAGACATGTTGCCAGCCCACGTTAATTTTGTGTTGTGTTATTGGTTGTTCTTGTTAGCCTTTTACTTTTCTATTATCGTTTTCACAACATATATATGTGTGTGTGGTGCTAGCTCCGGTCATCAAGTACCTCTTTCTAATATTGATAAAGTAAGTTTGATTGACCGTCTTATTCTTCCAAAATGGTTTTTAAATTTAAGATTGTTGTTTGTCATGTCTTTGAATTTAATGTTGTTGCTTTGATTGATTCATGATCCCTAATTCCGATGTTACGTACCTATTGCTACTATGATTATATCGAAACATAGTTCAAATTCATGCTATTCCAAAATGCTGAGATGTCTCATTCTTGGTTCATTAATCTTAACAAAAAATTTAATTCCCAATTCCTCCTTTGGTTTTTGAGATGGTAGACACAATTTGGTCATATATTGGAAATCTTTTCTGATAAACTAAATGGTGTTATTAAATATCTTGCTACTGTCTAAAAATGTATGTCTTATTATAGATGGTATCAAAATATTTTCATTTCCGAAGTTATGCTCCAGGAAGATAGTTTGAAACCTCATTGAAAAGCGAAGTTCATTGACAGACTACTTCATCTTTTTGCTCATAAGGTGAAAGAAGAACTTACTAATGTGATTTGATTAATTATGATAATTTCACTTACGGTAATATTATCAGTGCGTACTATTAAGAAACTTAGTATCAGTATGTGTAATGATTAAAAAAAAAATATTACGTCAACAATTGAAAAATATTAAAAATCATGATCTAACCCTTGCTTTAGATGATCATAATATTCTTAAAGTTGTGACTTTAAATTTATTGACATTTGAAAATGATATGGATGAAGGGAGTAAGCCCCCTTGCATATATGATTGCTATTGTTTATCTTATTTATTACAGAGTATTGAAAACTAATTTAAATCGTAAGGCTATTTTAAAAAGTTCAGGTGATAAAATTTTTCTAAATCAAAGTTCTACTCTTGATGTTAAGATCCAAATTCCAAAAATGATCCATTGGGGAGATATCACTATTCCTAAAGAATGGTTATTGAAACATGAATCTCTGCGAGCTAAGTTTGTTTATGATGATATATATATATATGTATGTGTATATATATATATGTCTAACCCATATCTCTAACCCATTCAAGAGCCGAGAAAAAGAGAGAATCCATTTTCAAAGGAGAGAGAGAGGGAGAGGCAAGGCAATGTATATATTTCTTTGGTCTACACTTGATGCAACGTTAATTCTCGAAAGTCTTATTAAGTTCTCCAACAGTTTAAGGATGCACCTGAAGTTCCCACAGAAAGCTGCTTCTTCTTTTTTTTTTCCAATTCAAATGTCTTTAACATGGGATGCTTCTACCATTCCTATTCATTAAGAGTTCAGGTTTCTAAGGTTTTTGTGAAAATCAAATGCTTGGGTTTCTAAACAGAATGGATGGGAAAGTTCGACACCGCAAAACAGGGACAAAGCCAACATTACAAGTTTGGAGGGCCCGAATACTTTTAGGTTTAGAATAAATAGTTGAATTGATTTTTTTTAGGAATACCTTTAAGGAAATGATAAAAGTGTAAAAAATAATAAAGAAACAAATAAATTTCAAATTTGTATTTTTTCATGAATATTGGTAATTTTACATCTAAGCTTTTCATATATTGCAATACAATGTGATGTTGAACTATAGAAACGATCTATATAAGAATTTTAAAAATTAGATAATATATGTAAACCATAAATTAAGTCTTGTATTTCATTGAATAACGTATAGCAGTAACATATATTTAAAATGTTTTTAATTAAGTAGCGCAATTACATACTGCATAGCTAGCTAGCTAGCTACCCAATAAATGTGGAGGTCTTTTTTAAATATATTTCACCGAGATAATTACAAGCTTTAAAATAGAAATATTCTAATGTGAATATTATATATATATATATATTAAGTTAACTTCTTAAAATAAATAGGAAAAGAAAAAAAAAATTAGTTACCATACTTTTTTTAAGAGCCTTTTTTTGGGGGGGGGGGG
>QEOT01003325.1:0-32317 GCA_003123785.1 Pterocarya stenoptera | reverse complement strand
GGGTGGGGGTGGGGGGTGTCGTCTCCCTTGGCCTCGTGTCAGTGCTATATAATCATTTGTGGAGGCTAACCCCCCTAGTACTTTTGGATGAGCACCGAAGATGGTGGATGCAAAGTGTCTGATAAAACTCCTCAATCACCCTGAGAGTACTCTAATAGAGTATGTTACAACATTCAAATATAATTACAAGTTGTATTGTACCGTTAAAATTATATTACGTAATATTTTATGTATTGAGAATCCTAATGTTGACTAATATCGAGTAGGTAGCCGTTGGTGATACCACCTTACTTCTCATGAATATAGTATCCATCCGTATCTTGAGTGGAGTCCGTGATTATGGGATTGTCGTTGGAGCTTGATTTTTGTGGTCTCGGTTAATACTCTCCTGCAAACTAGGCTGAGGTACGTGGCCAAGTTTAGCTAGAAGAGAGGACAATGTAGGTCGTCTGAGTCGTTTGGTGAGGAGATCAGCAAGTTGGAGAGAAGCGGATACATGTCGTGTATGGAGAAGACCTAGTGTGACTCGTTCACATATATAATAGTAGTCAAGATCGATGTGTTTGCTCTGAGCATAGAAGCAGGTTTGGCTATCATGTAAAGAGCACTTAAATTGTCACAAAGGAGGAGCAGTGTATAAGAAAGAGAAACACTAAGATCATGTAAAAGGAACAGAATCCAAGTGAGCTTGACAGCAGTTTGGCCCATAGCGTGGTACTCAACTTCAGAGATAGAGCGTGAAACTATATGTTGCTTCTTGGTAGACCAGAATATGCAACTGCTTTGGAGGAAAATATAATACCCAATGGTGGAATGCCTGGTGATAGGAAAACCTGCCCAATCTGTATCTAAAAAGGCATATAGATCAATTGTAGAGTTTGAACTAAAATGTAAGCCAAGATCAACAATACCTTCTAAATGTCTTAGTATTCGTTTGACCATTTTATAATGAGCCTCTGTTGGGGAATACATAAATTGAGAAACATAGTTAACACTACAAGATATATCTGGATGAGTAAGAGTGAGGTATTGAAGAGCACTGACTATGATACAATAGTGGGTTGGGTCAAAATAGGTGTTGCAAAGGTAATACCTTTAGTCTTGGGCATTAGGAGACTACTCATGGACTTATAGTCTTTCATTTGAGCACGTTTGAGAATATCAAGGACATATTTGGTTTGGGACAAGGTAAGCCCATCAGGGTCGAGTTGATTTGAATGCTAAGAAAATAGTGGAGGGGACCAAGTTCTTTCATGGCAAATTGATTGTGAAGAGTCGAAATGAACTTGTGAAGATAAGTAGGTGAAGATAAGTAGGAGAGGAACCAGTTAATAATATCATCAACATATAGTAATAAAATAAGAGAACTACAAGATGAATGACAAATAAATAGAGAAGAACCAACATTCCTACAAATAAATGTAAGAAACTATTGAACTTGTCAAGCCAAGCACGTAGCGCTTGTTTGAGATCATAAATAGCTTTATTTAATTGGTAAACATGAGAAGAGTAAGTTTGGTGGATAAAGCCTACAGATTATTCCATAAAGACATATTTTTGGAGGTCACCATTTAGGAAGACATTCTTGACGTCAAATTGACAAATATTCCAGTGATTGATTAGAGCTAAAGTAATGATTAGGGCTGGGCTCCAACTCCAACGAAGTCTGAATGCCCAACTCTGACCTCCGACTTCGACTCCTACTCTGAGTTGGCGCGGATCTTGACTTCGATTGGAGTTTCTGGAGTCAAAGTAGAAACATTGAAGCCATAGAGGGAGAGAGACAGAGAGATAGAGGAAGCTTAGCAAGAGTTGAAATTCCACCAATATTTATCCAAAATCCCAAACAAAGCAACCAAACCCACTAAACATTTATTGATTAGTGCTCACACTTCAATCTATAAACAAAACGACCAAACCCACAATTTTAATGACAATGAAAATAGATCATTTAATAAGAAAGAGATTGTGGTGCTTTGTGCTCGAGGGAATGGTCGAAAAGCGTAGCGTTGGTGATTGTAGAGATGGTTTGATAAAAATGAGACTTGGGGGAATTGCAGGTGGGTTTTGTTGTATGAAGGTAATAACTCTGCCACTGCCATGGTAGCATAGACAAATGCTTTAAGAGTGAGTGAAGTGAAAAAAGGGTTTTTATCGAAAGGGAGAGTCTGGTTAGGGGTTGAGAACATGAGACTATGATATGGAGCCATGGAGGAGCAAGTGATAGAGGAAGTGGAGAGAGAGGCAAGCCACAATCAAAGTAAGAAAGGATGCATATGGTTTTTGGTGATGAGAAAGAGATTATATATAAGGGTAGAAAACAACGTCCTTTTATAAAAAATAAAAATTTAAATGAATTTGGTCACCTTAGGGGGGGGCGGAATGCGGGATTGACGATGTGCAAAATAATGTTTCAACTATTAGGTCACTCAACTGCCTAATACTTATATTACAATATTAAAAATATTAAGTTTACATATCAGAGTTGGAGCCTATATTGGTTTTGACTCCGACTCTATCCATTTTTTTCAGAGTAACTCCAACTCTAAACTCTGAATTTTATGACACCGTCGGAGTCGAAGTCAGAGCAGGTGTCGGCTGAAGTCGAAGTCACCAGAAGTTTTTTCCACCCCTAGTAATGATTTTTGAATTGTGCTCAGTTTGGTAACCGGATAAAAGGTTTCGTGGTAGTTGATACCTTCTACCTGATGTAAACCTTTAGCAACTAAATAAGCCTTCAAACGATCAAGAGTGCCATTGGCTTTGAGTTTGGTTTTAAAAATCCATTTGCAATTGATGACAAACATGTGAGGCTCACGAGGGACAAGAGTCCATGTATTATTGTCATGTAAGGCTTGCATATCATCATGCATTGCTTGGGACCTACTTGGATGAGTGAAAGTAGATCAAATTGTTTTTGTATGTTTGGATATGGTAGTAAGATCGTGAAGATTAACATATTTGGGGTTGATTCGCGGATTCCAATTTTGGAGCATGTAATCATGGTGTATTCAGATGGCACTAAAGAAGGTGTGAGAAGAGCAATAATGGGTGTGGATGTAGTGGTTGGTGTATCAAAGTTGGATAAGGCAGTGGAAAGGGAGTCATTGGCAAGGGTGGTAGGAGAAGGGAATGTGAGGAGGTCGATGGATGTGGCAGCAGGAGGGGTAGATCATTGACGAGAGTGATAAGGACCTCGGATGTGGTGGCAGTAGGTATAAGGGAAGTAGATGGGGGGAGTAGTCCACATATCAAAAGTCGAGAGAATCAACTCGATGGGGGGAGGCATGTGAAGGATCTCAGGTTGTTTAAAGGGAAAAGTTCATCAAAAACGATATTTTGTTAAATGAAGGTTCATCAAGGAGGGTAGTAGCATTTGTACCCATGATGCTTATCACTATAGCTCATAAAGACCAACGGTTAGGTTTTTGGATCAAATTTATTATGTTTAGTATCTCAAGTATATGGATAATATTTGGATCTAAAAACACTCAAGGAACTATAGTCGGGGTAAGTCCCATAGAGTATGGAGAAAAGAGATTGTAAATCAAGGGTAGTGGAAGGGAGCCGGTTAATAAGAAAGCCTTCAACCCAAAAGTGCTTTGGAACACTACTGTAGAAAAACATTGTCATATCGAGTTCATGAATGGTACAATGACAACGTTCTACCATACCATTTTGTTCAAGAGTATGTGGATAGAAAAAATAGTGACTAATACCTTGTTGTTGTAAATGAAATGTAAACTCGGCATTAGCAAATTCTCCTCCCCCATCCATTTGAAAGATTTTGATTTTTTTTTTATTAAATTGGCGTTCAACATATTTTTCAAACAGTAAAAAGGCAAAGAAGAAATAAGATGTTTTTTGTAAGAGAATAAGTCACATCTAATTGAAAAAAAACATAAACTAAACTAGCATAGTAGTGAAATTTATCGACATAAATAATAGGAGCAAAACCCCACAAGTCATAATAAACCTTATCAACAATGGCATGAGTAATACTAGAGAAAGGCAAAAAAAGAAAGTTTGTTAAGTTTGCCTATTTGACAACTTTTACAAATAGATGATAGTTTTATTAGAACTAGTGATTTGATTGAGTCCTTAGATTTCAGGACTTGAAGTGTAGAGGCTTGAGGGTATCCCAAATGCTGGTGCCACAATTCTTTAAAGGCTTTCTAGAAGCAGGTGGAGAAGTGAACTTTGTAAGAGGGAGACAAAGTGTAAAGGTTATCCTTCCTCCACCTGGTTAACAGACGCGGTTGCGCTCCCATTCTTTAACAACAAAACCAACACTATAAAATTTAGGTCTCGTTTGTTTTTATAGATCAGATGAGATTAGTTGAGATTAAAATTAAAAAGTTAAATAAAGTATTGTTAGAATATATTTGTTAATATTATTTTTATTTTGAGATTTAAAAAAGTTGAATTGTTTATTTTATTTTGTATTGAAATTTAAAAAAGTTGTAATGATTAAATCGGATAAGATGAGATGGATTTGAAAAAGTTGAATTGTTTGTTTTATTTTGTATTGAAATTTAGAAAAGTGTAATGATGAAATTAAGATGAGATGAGATGAGATGAGATGTTTTCTGAAAACAAACGAGACCTAGTTATACAGATAATTAATGGTAAGTTGCCCAATAGATAAAATATTTTTTCCAAGGTAAGGACTAAAAGAACATCTTTTAATTTAATTTTAGTAGTACCATTGTCAATATAAGTATCACCAACATGTATAATAGCATGAAAACTACCATCGCCTATAATGACATCATTACCAAGATAGTGACGAAGATTTTTTAGCATACTTGGGTTACTTGTCATATGTGACAATGCACTAGTGTTTGCAGTCCATTCAGTATCACGAGAGATATCCTCAACTCAAACTTTATGGGTAAATCCGAGTATCATAATGTATTTGACCCCCAAAATACATACAAGATAATCGCACATGTTAATATTCATAATCTTACAGACCATTCAGTTTAGAATACAGATCCTCTCAAGATTGAAAAATAGAAACCCTAAAGAAAAAATTAAAAGAAATTAAAGAAGTCCAAAGAGATAGTTTTAAATCTATTTTTCAGTATTACTCTGATGAATGGTTTCTCCAATTTCTAACACATGTCAAAAAATGCAAGAAAATAGAAACATTTTTCCCATTGAAATAAAATTGGAGACAGAATTTGTAACATGGAGGTAGAATGATTTCACATAACCAAAGAAAGATTAAATTCCATCAAACCTACCTCACGAATAGTGGTCAAATGCTTGGTTTCTTCTTGAAGCCCACAGTAAGCCCCACTTCCATTCCTTCAACCTTACCTAGGAGTAGCACCCATCAAATTCCCTTTTGAAGTGTACACACGAGAAATGAGTAAACAAACACACGAGAAACCAGATAAGATTTAACAGACTTGAAGCCAGAGCCAGACAAGATATTGCCTCTTTCTGAAACTTGTTCTATCAGAAAAAATCTAGAAAATGAAATATATATAATAAAAAAAAAACTTGTTTTGGAAAACAAATACCTAGTTCCATTCCGTCACTGCTTCCATATGTTGACCAAATCTTCACTTTCTACAGATCCCAGACTCAAACCAGAAAAAGAAAAAACAGTTATCCAGGCTGGGCCAAACACAGGATTCGCACACGAGTTGATGAAAAGTTTTGATCTTTTAAGGTCTCAAATGACGGGAAATCCAGAATGACTCGATGTCCAAATATCATTTAATCCAAAATTTTTCTCATCAGCCAACATATGCCATGTGTAAGACCCATTCGGGAGAGGGAGTTGCGGGGAGAATAGGACTACTATGGGGGCTTCGACGGTGGCTTGGGTCAATGGGGTTGGTCGTCGGCGTAAGGGGAGGCTCTGTTAGAGACCTCGGTCTAGTCCCTAAACACTATGTCATCCTCGCCTTGGTTTGCATAATGATAACCGAAGTGACTAGCCTTCTTGCTTGGCCTTTGCACGTATTATGGCAATGATGGGTTCTTAGATTGATGAATGTATGGTGTTTAGTGATGGAAATGATGATAATGGTGAGTTCGGGTGATTTAAGTGATGATTAGGTGTGTTTGAGGCAATGGGGAATAGCTTGAGGGTTGCCCTTGATGTTGGGGTCACTTGGGTGATGTATAGGGTTGGTATGGTGAATATAGGCTAGGGTTTGGATAGTGGATATATGCTAAGGGGAATTTCGAGATTGGAAGAGTCGGATTAAGGTTGGAGTGTAGGATGAGTTGCTAGGATTTGGAAGGAATGTTAATGAGGTTAGGACTCCTAGATTGATGGAGTCTCTTTGGTTTCAAAGATAGGAATTCGGTTAAGGTAAGAAGATGAAGGATGGTGTTTGAATGGGTCTAGGGTTGTTCCTTAAGTTTAAGGATTGGTTAAGGTAAGATGAGATTTGGATATGATAAGAGATTGGAAGTCTTTGGTTGACTTGAGATATTCTAGAAAATTGAGTAATTTTAGGGATGGAGTGATTCTAAGGAAGTTCTTAGAATTAAGGGATTGACTAAGGTAAGATATGGGAGGTCTTTGGTGGTTTGAGTGATTTTAGGGATGTTCCTAGAATTAAGGGATTGGGAAGTGAAGATAGGATAAAGAAGATATGATTTGCATATGGGTAAGGTGGCTAGGGTTTGATTCTAAATGATAAGATGCATGTGAATTGTTGGGAATTGCAAGTTTGACTAAAGCAATTGATGTATTTTGAATTTGGAGGGATTAGAAGATGGAAGATGAGTTCCTAGCTTGTGGGAGATGATTTAGGGATTGGTAGGATTTGTGGAATTGAGGGATTGTAGGGATTGGTTTGAGAAGATGAGGTAAGGATTCCTAAGTGGTAGGAATTACCTTGTGGGGCTCTAGGATTTAGTTGGATGAAGGGTGGCTAGGGTTAGGATTCCTAAAGTTTAGGAGATCTTCATGGAAGGTTAGAGTTTTGGAAAGATGGAAGCAATATGGGTTTTGGCTAGGGTTTGTGGAGATGATAGAGGCTAGGTCTTATAGAATTGATGAGTATGGAAAGTAGGGCAAACAATGTGTTGGCCGAACTATGTAAGTGGGAAAGATCAAATGAGTGAATGGATTGTGTTTGTGAGATGGAGGGATGCAAGTCAATGTATGAACAATGTAAATACTTCGTGAGAAATTGTATGAACAAATGATGAATGGACTCAACAAAAGAATATGAAGACTCTTTTTATGGTTTATATGGATATTTTGAGAAATCAAAGAATACTAACATTAAGGCTTAAGATGTCTTTGATATGCAAGAAAAATAGATGAATAAGATGGAAAATATAAGAACAATGTATTTTTAGATTTTGAATATAGAATGGAAAACATAAACAAGAGATTGATAAATTGAATGGAACAAAAGCAATACTCATCATATTGATAGATAATTCACCATCGATTTACGAATTGCATGATGATGAAATAAGATAGATTAAATCACACCTATTCACGAATTTCAAGGTGATAATCCTCTACTAGGAATTCACGAATTTTACCTAAGTAGTTCAAGTGCTAAGCACCGAAAGGTGATCTCAAGAATAATAATCCACTCATTTAAGGAATTTGCTAAAAGATGTAAACTAAGGTACTAAGGGTCCTATTTATAGAGATTACAAAGTGAAAATCTCCAATAGGTTCATTGAAATATAATAAAATAAAATAAATAAAGATAATAAAATAGCATGGTCTTGGATAGCTAATGTGGCCCGTAACATGTCTTGGCCCTTAGCTGGCCTTGACTAAGGAAGTGACTCAATCTTTGTTATCCATGCATGCCTAGGACCTTGTCCTAGGGCGGTTTTTGATAGGGTCCTGACAGGCTGTTGGTGGTGGCACGGCGGCTGAGGCTAGCCGCGGTGGCTAGGAAGCCGAGAGGGAAGAGATCAGGAGGGAGGGGGAAGGCTATCGACGTGGGAGAGAAGAGTGAGAGGGAGAAGAGGAAAGTGAGGAGAAAGAGGGATAGGGATCCTAAATCTAATCCAACGGCAGAGAAAGAAGACTGAAAGAGAAAAAAAAAAATTTTGCTGGCAACCGACCTGTGGAACCCCCGTAGCATCACGTCCAATGTGGCAAATAAGGAATGACATCGTTCTAATTTTATTGCCAAGCACATACTGAAGCCCCATCGAAAGATTCGTAACCCCAGCCTTTGTCTTCATCTTCTCCATTCCGACGAAGAGCCGTATTGAGAATGCTTTGAATTGGATAGGAAATGGGAGATGAACAACCATAATCATGCGCAAGAACGCAACTGGAAACTTGAAAAAGTACATATGGATCTAAGCCAAAAACGGGAACTTTGTACAGAAACTCCCCTTCTGAAAAAACCAGCAAATATAACTCAAACTGAAAAATAAAAGCACTAAAACATAGAGCAAGATAAAAAAAATAAACTACATTTGATGTTCGGGAAATAAATTGTTGAAGGTCAAATCCAAGTAAATATGCACATAATTCAACAAGAAAAAAAAAACAAAATTGACCATGGATCAAGATTAAGAACCAGGAAATGAAGAAACCCCATTATATATATATATATATATATATAAAAGGCTAGAATTGCAAAAGATGATTAAAAGAGGCACTTGACTCACCTAAAATTGCTGCAAAGATGCATAAGAATCTCAAAAGAGATTATAAACAACAAATCCAACCAATTAATCTTCCAAATACAGAAAAAAAAAAACTCGAGCTCTATTATATATTCTACAGCTCTGTTTTTTTTTTTTTTCCCTCAAGCTCCTATCTGCTTTTAGAATCAATGCTTCTATCTGGGAAAAACACACTAACCCGTAAATGCAAAAAATCTTAGGTGAGTTTGGATCGTAAAACCAACAAAAACATATTGGTCTCGGTGGTGTTCTTATACTTCGCAGAAAAACAATAGATTAAAGAATCCAAACCTGAGATTGAGCAAGTTTTTCTCTTCCAAACACAAAGACGACGGCGGCGGCGATCTTTCTTTCTTCCAGACTTAAGATCAAGCAGAGTTTATCTTCCCAAACCCGAGATTGAGATGAGTTTTTCTCTTCCAGACCTAAAGATGACGACAGCGGCGAAGGCGAACTCTCCTTCTTCCAGACCCGAGATCGAGCAGAGCTTTCTTCCCAGACACGATCTCGTCTGTGTCCTATTTTTTTTTCTATTTTTTTAATTATGCTACGTCAACCGGTTTCCCAAAGTTACTCGTGCTGGTGGTATATAGGGCTGAGCAGAAATCTGAAAATCCGACTCTGAATCAGGCTCCACTCCGACTCCGACTTGTCAGAGTCGGAGTCGGATTTTTTCTCCTCTTGGAAGTTGGAGTCGGATTCGGATTCGGAGTCGATGATGAACCGCCTCCGACTCCGCTCTGATCCGACTCCGGCACTCCGGCTCCGAATCCGAATCCGACTTAATCATCCGACTCCGCCTCCGATTTTATACATATTTTATAAAAATATATTTGTTTTTCTATATATTAATCATTTAAATTTTATACAATTATATATTATATATTTAGTTAAACTCAATAATACACTAGTTAAATAATATATTTATACTATAATATATATATAGACTAAATTGACTAATAATAGTTTAGTATATGACTATAGGTAAATATCATACTATTACAAATTTACAATATTACTACCATGTAACACTAAATTACTAATTTATAAATATAATAACATGTAATACTAATACATATATAATATACTATAAACACTAAGATGCATAATAACCTCAACATGTAATACTATCCAATAACTAAAGTATTAGTTACTAATACTATATATATAAATCACTATAGTATTAGTATTAGTATGGTTATACTAATATTTAGACTAATACTACTATATAGTTATACTAAATTAAAATCACCATAACAAATACTAATTCATATAGTTATGCTAATTACTATAAATAATACTAATATTTATATTAATACTAATACTAATTTAGACTATAGTTATAACTTATAGTATACCTATACTAAGTCATTATAACCTGTATTAATATATTATATAATTATACTATATCACTATAACTTATAGTCTTATACTAATATAGTTATACTAAATCACTATAACTATATTAGTATATATAACTATATAGTATATATACTATATAGTATAGTATTAATAATAACTAATAATAGTATAACTATTAGTATAACTAATATCACTACTAGTATAACCAATACTAATACTAATACTAATATACTAATACTATTAGTGTATAATGTATTACTAATATTTATATATATTAATATATATATCAAGAATAAGAGATTAGAGATTTAATATATATATATATACATATTAAATCACTAACATACTAATAGTTAGTTGGATGATGGGAGTGGTCCGTGTGTTTATTGTAGTGATTATTTGGATCATGGATGTGGATATGGATGATGGGAGTACATGTAAAAATAGGACTTTCTTTTTATTTTTAATTTTTGAATGCATGTTAGTATGTTACTTGTTTTATTTAGTTGTATTTTTTGTTATAATCAAAAAGTTTAATTAGTTTAGATTGTAATTTTGAGAAAATTGAAATTTGAAAGCCTATAATTTTTGTTTTTTAAAAAAGTGGGTCAAATATGAAGTTAAAAAAGAAAAGAAAAAAAAAAGTCCAACAATTCGACTACGTTCCGACTCCGCTCCGACAAGTCGGAGTCAGAGGCGGAATGGAGCCTATACACTTCGGAGTCGGAGTCAGAGGTCGGATTGGAACTCCGACAAAGTCGGAGTCGAGCTCCGACAAAGTCGAAGTTGGAGTTAGAGGCGGGGCTCTCCGACTCTGAAGTGGTCGGTGCTCAGCCCTAGCGGTATATAGAAGAACCGGGGGGGGGGGGGGGGGGGNCAAAACGTACAAAACTTAGTATTTAATAGCAGGACAAAATCGGTAAAACAATAAAAAATGGAAGAAAAAACAGATGGACAAAAGTTACTATAGCAGCCTCTTCTTATAATAGAATAGAAATAGATATATATATATATATATATATATAAAATGCATGCAACCTCATTAATGTTGATGACGAAAGTGGCCAACTGGCGTTTATAAATTTGCCTCTTCCATGGAAAATGGCCTTCGCATAACTGCAACTATCAGATCAGAACACCCAGTACTGAATGCATGCCTGCGTGCAAAAGAGAGTAAATATTGTAGTGTCACACTTAATTGGCCAGTCTGTTTGGATCAGAAGAACAAGAGAAAATATATAATCTTTCCCGATCACTCAACACCACCCAGAAAAAAATATATAGATAGAGAGGAGAAATATTTATAATGATAGCTTTTCCTTGATCTGATAGAGAGGAGAAATATTTATAATGATAGCTTTTCCTTGATCTGTCGTCTTTATTAGTACTACTACTGCTATATATTTAACCTGGAAATTATTTCCCTAGCTCTCTTATAAATTTATGATCATGGCAATGCATTTGTTTCTGATCAGTCCTTGCGTACGTACATAAGAAACGATGTTGCTCATCAATAATGAATTTCACTGGATAGTTAGGTAATTCATAATTGGTTTTGCCACCACAACTGCGCGCATGCCTGCCTAGCTAGCTCCTTTATTCTGGCTTAATCATGTCCCCATCCAGATTTATAATATCCAACCTCCAATATTTATAAGAAACCTAATTACCTAATCTTTCGATCGAACCCTCTTATTTATTATTTCTTTCCTCCTAATTTCCTCTATACTCTAAACATGCCAATTTCCAACCACCACTAGCCGATTCATTAGTTTTCTTAATTACTTGTACTACTGAGATTTTATTTTTGGTTCTATTAATTTTTATTTACCTAGCTAGCAATTGGGGTGTACGTCATGTGGCTTCCAAGCTCATGAGTCAACTTGTACAAAAACTATATTGTAAGCAAGGCACATGTGTTTAATTACTTTGTTGGGCAAGTTCCACAAGGGATCTGTTTTGTCACTTTAGACATCTGCAAGTACTGTGAGCTAGGGTCTTTTGTTCATGTATGGGAGACACATGGACAACATTAGTACAGAAAGCCTCGATGTTGTAAGTGGAGTCCTAGAATAAGTAAAGGGGGACGGCTGCCATGCTTTGTTTACGTGTATACAGTTGTAAGTGGAGTCTGTAGTACTACTCAAATTATAAATATCATTTCTCTTTGAATATATAATCATAGGTTTAAGGGTCTATATATAAAATTGTAACTTTTTTCCTTTTTTTTTTTGTAGAAATCTCCTTTTATATTATCAACTTTGCTAGGCGCAGTCGGCATATACAAGCGGCAGGTAACCGTGAATAAAAAAAAAAATTAAAAAGTACAAATCAAATCAGTCCCCCCTCTCTCTCTCATTCTCATTCTCTTTCTCAAGAACTTTCTTTCTTTTTTCAGTTTCTTCTTTCTCGTTTCTCTCTGTTTTTCCTTCTTTTTTTTTTCTAGGATCAATTATTTTGTGGTTGGTTCTGTATTTTTTTTCTTACTTTTGTTTCATGATTCCATGATTTTATACTCTACTATTTCTTGGATGCGGTTGGGGAAGATGATGCCCACGACTATTTGCACCAAGCGATGGAGTAGTGATTCTTGCTGATTTTTTTGCAATTTTCCGGTCCTTTTAATACTCTGAAGCTACATGAACCTGTTTAAGAACCAACGGAAATGACTCGATCAACCATAGCGCCAACGGCAGTAATAGTATGATTCATTGTACAAGTTTTCAAAGTAGCAAGAAACTGCCTTTTAGAAATTGTATAGGTTCTCAATTCGTTTATTTGCCAAGCCTTATATTCTGGAAAATTAGTAGATCCGTGAACTTTGTGCTCCGTGGTCTTCATGCTTCGTGGTCTCTGAAGGGACGAAGGGAGTGGGAGAGTCTAGCCTGGCTCTTTGAAGCTTCATGATCAACAAAGGGAGGTGCAGAGTTCGAAGGAAGGAGGGAGAGAGTTCTGAGACCAAAACGACATCGTTTTATTTTCCACGTGGCCACTAATTGCACGGCGACTACGCTTGCCGATTGCTTTTAGCTTTTTTTTTTTTTTTATATTATATGCAAGTTAGATTTGGGTGTATTTGAGTTTTGGGTTTAAATAATTCTTCTCGTTCATGTGCTCAAATTTCTTTGTTTATTAAATTTCTTTTTGATCATTTTCACCAGATATATGTCTTTGGGCATTCCTATACCAGCAGGACATGACATGCCTCATAATGCAGTCGCCTATCTAAACCAATATCATATTGTTATTAAAATGCTATTGGCACATTAGACAAAATCAAACAAAGTATTTTATAAAATAAGTTATGCTATTTATAAGTTGAATGGGTATTTAGTGTTTTTATAACTAAATGAGTCCCACAGCGAGTGGCATGTTAGCACAATCACTTGTGTGTAGCAAAACTCAAGGGAGGAGAGTCTATGAATAATGCTAGATATAATCATGAAGTGTGCAAGCGCTGCACAATCATTTTGAAAAAAGTAAGGTCCATTATTAAAAAAATTTATTTTTTTCATATGAATTTTGTATTTACTTACCCTTTTTCAAAAAGATTGTGCGGTGTTTATGCAATTCACAACTGCAAATATCATTTCTCAAAGTCTATACCCTCCTGCACTTCTCTAGCACGGTATCAAGTTATCAATCTTCTACTCCCACATTTTCTCCCGTGTGTCCCTGCAACAGAAACCCCAGACCAAATGAAGATCATGAAAGAATATATTGGACTAGACTCTTATGTGGGTCATGGACAGAAAATTAAGTTTGTAAAAGTATATTGTATCAGTTCCTATAAAAAGGGTTCAAGATCTCTTTTTTAATCTGTAGGCCTATACGAAGCATCTTTTATTGGCTCCCTTCTTTGAGAGAGAGAGAAAGAGTGTGTGTGTGTTCTTGTATTGTTATTGCATAAAGAGAAACCCTAAGCATACAAAGATAATTAGAAAAAAAGAAGTTTATAAAATAACCTTAATTTGATGCGAAATGTCATATTTACTTTACAATAAAATAATTTTTACAATTAAAGATATTTTATCAAATCACGTGAATTTGTAAAAAAAATTCATATAATTATCTTTTACCTACTATATATTTCTTTGCATAGACAACAACCTCACAATATGTGATTTGAAATTTAGGAGAAAGCTATGAGTTTTCCATTACATACAAAAAAAAAAAAGAAAAAAAGAAATGATGTATAACAAATGATGTAATAAAAGGAGTTTTACACAAGAGTACTTGCATATTCTAAAATTGTAAGAAAAATACTAAATGTACTTAAGACAAACTTATAAAAAGCTTACTTCTCCACATGTCAGTTATTGATCATGTGTTGAAAATCATAAAATTCAAAATTCAAAATTTGAATTTCAAAAGAAAACTAACAAAATAAGTCTTGTAAGTAAAAATATAAGTACATGTAGTACTACTCAAATTTTAAATATCATTTCTCCTTGAATAAATAATCATAGGTTTAAGGGTCTATATATAAAATTGTAACTTTCTTTCTTTTTTCGTAGAAATCTCCTTTTATACACTACAACAATTTCAGCTTTTTGCGTCCAAAGTATTTTCCGTCATACGGTGATTTGAAAAGTATATATTTTTTTATTGTGGCTAACTTTTAAGTTTTTGCAAAGTTTTTTAGTTGCCGCAAAATCATGCTACAATAAACCAACTTTGTTGCGACCAAAGTTTTATTGCAACGGTCAAATTTATCGCTAAACTCTTTTGTTGCGACCAAATAATGTTGTCGCAAGTAGTTTTGACGGATGTAATCCTTCTTATATCACTTTGTACTCTTTTGTAGTGATATTAAATAGCCACAAAAGGTCATAATAGTAATAAAAAAAAATTTGCAAACGTTGTGTTTTCAATTCCCCTTCTTTGGATTTGAATTTCTTAACCCTATAAATGCCTCCAGCCTAATTCCCCTTCTTTGGATTTAAATTTCTTAACCCTAAAAATGCCTCCCGCCTCCCTCTCTCTCATTTCCCCTGTGTTTCCTTCCCTTGTGCGCCTGCACCGTCCACTCTCGATGGTTTCCTCATTATCTTTGCTCCTCTCTTTCTCTCTCTCTGTCTCTCTCTCTCTCTCTCTCTCTCTCTCTCTCTCTCTCTCTCTCTCTCTCTCTCGCGACCTCCTCGAACTGCCTTATGCAACCATCAACCTTTCAAGCACCTCAGACCCTGATGAATGGAGAGCCAAAATTTCTTTTTTTTTCCTGCTTTTCTGAAGTAAGACAAAAATGCCAAGGCTCTCAAGGAGGAGATGCTTGAAGCCATTGTGCCTCTGGATCGCAAAGTATATGCCACTATCGAAGACCAGCAAACAGTTGATCTAGTTGGATTGAATTCTTTTTCTACTCTTACCTTTGGTTTGTTCACTAGGTTATTACTTTCTCTGGAAAAATATTTTTGTGCTTTTTTCGTTACTTTTTTGTTTTTTTTATTTTTTTTGAAATAGACCTCATTTCATCCATGAAGGAAGTTACAGCTGTGACTAGTCAATACAAAGAAAACTCTGAATACAAGCCAAACTAAACATCTGTTGTACGCCTCCTTGCACACAAATTGCTTTGCGCCGAATATTGTCTAAACTTCTAGAAACTCTCATAAAAGAGTATCGCTCTCTGTATAAAACAGAAATAAAACACATTCCTACCTCTAAAGGAGGAAAGGGTATCCCAACCAAACCCCATCCTCTAAAAGAGGTGAGGTATCCCGACCAAACCCCATCCTCCAAAAGAAGAGAGGAATCTAACCACCCAACTATGGACATAAGTCCAATAACCTTTTTTATTTTATTTTATTAAAGTAGATAAACAAAATACAAACATCAAAAGAGGCCTTGCCAAGAGCAGAGGTATAATACACAATAAAGAAAACACATGGTTCAGCCTAAAAATGCCCAGCCTAATAGCAAGTGAAAGGCAACTTAGGGTTTCATCTCTAACTTAACAGTCGCCACCCTTTATCAATTTCTTTTTTTCTTTTTCTTTTTTTCTTCTTCTATTTTCTTAACTTCTTCCTCTGTTACCCTCTTCTTCTTCTCCTTTGCCCAATCTTCATCCATTGCCCATCCTCCGCTCGATCTTCGGCAGCCTCCACCTAGGCTTCGAAAAATGAGTTTCCTCCACCGACCTTCTCACCCTGCTCCAGCTTCGCCCACCCATCGCGTGAACAAACGGTCAAGCGAGTACCCGTCGGACAAAACCAACCACCTGTCTCACAAGCATGAACACACGACATCCTCACACCACGGCACAAATTGCACCTACACACTGCTCAGACGAACCTTCACACAGGACCATCGCAACGCACACGGTACAGATCCATCACACAGCGCACGGTACAGATTCGTCGCACGGCACCATCACATGAGCACCATCACGGCACCATCTCATGCGGGTTTCCTGGTCCTCGCGGCTCAAAACCTTAGCCCCAGCATCGGCGGCACCAAGCGAGGATACACAGAAAGACGGAGACAGATGGTGCTGAAGGAGAAACAGATCTAAAACAAAAGAAAATAGATCAAAAAAATAAGTTGAGACGGGAAAGAAACCGGAACGTGTTATGCTTTAATTAGATCTAATAAAACACATAAATGAAAATAAAAACGCAAACGGGGAGGGGGTGAGAGGGGGGAGAGTTTCTCCTCCCCTCAACCCCCTCAAGCTAATTTCGGAAGAGAGGAAGTTTTTTAGAGAGAAGTTAGAGCCTTTCTCTCAAGAAACCACCACTCTGCCACCTTTTTTTTTTTTTTTTAATCTGTTAAAGTTGTGTTTTGGTTGTTGTTTGGGAGCTTGTTTTTATTATTATTTATTTAGGGATTTCTTCTATGAGGGTTTTGAGATTTTTGGGTTTGTGTTGATTTTCTTTGTTTGGAAATAATTATGGTTTTTTATGCTTAATTCCTATTACTTTGATTTATAAGTTCACAGTTTAATTTCAAGACGTAGACATGTTATAGCATAACACAAGTCACCAACATTGTGCCCTTTCAAAGCTTTTACAAAATAAAGTTTATTTTTTTCAAGTTTAATGGGTAATATAAGACAATGGCCTGATTTGAATGCCCCACATGTATTCTGCCTATTGCGTTGTGGGATAATGATTTAATTGTATTGATTTAGATCTAATTATACCATCTGTTCTTTGCCCTGCAAAGCAGTGCATTGACAAGTAGTTTTTTTGTTATTTTCTTTTCTTTTTTAAATTTGGATGCAGAGAAAGTTGGATGAAGTAGTAGTGGATGCTACCCTCTGCAAAAACAACACTATCAAAGGTTTTTGTCCTGTTTTGAACACCACTGTGAGCCACTAGGTCTCGACACTGTTGT
The DNA here is from genome assembly GCA_003123785.1 of Pterocarya stenoptera. NCBI lineage: Eukaryota > Viridiplantae > Streptophyta > Magnoliopsida > Fagales > Juglandaceae > Pterocarya > Pterocarya stenoptera. The sequence goes on along the minus strand of QEOT01003325.1, from coordinate 14,974 downwards.
GCACCAAACCTATCCTCTGCCTCAACTATCCCTCACACGACATCCCTTAGATTTATGGTATATTTTCCATCCCTTTACATTTAAAAAATGTTATGTTGTGAAGTTAAAATAGTGTTGTGTTGAATTGGACAAATTTTCTATACATATTGATTGTGTTGATTGTGGTAGACTTAGAAGAAGTGAGGTGTAGTTGGGATTGAAATGGAGTTATAGGTGAAAAATGGAGATTTTAAAGTAGTAGGTTATGTTGGTTTGTTGTGTGTGGAGTTTGAACGGACCATGGATTTAACATGTGTTTTTGGTGTTGTTTTGTTGTAAATTGAGTTTAAATGGATAATGAGTCTAATTATATGTGTATGTGGTTGCATGATATAGTGTTGATTTCATGAACTAAGGAAGTTTGTAGTTGAGCTAGCAAAGTTTTGCAAATTGGCAAGTTATGGTATATGGAGTTTATATGTGCAAGAAATTGATAGTATGGGCAGATTTTTATTTATATATGTTGAATGTATTGATTGTGATAATTGAGAAGGAGTGAATGTATAATTGTGATGTACATGCGTTTAATGTGTGAAGCGATGGATCAAAAGTTTTAAGTGTTGGGATTGTTATTGGTGCATATAAAGCTTATAAAGCTTTGTAATCCGAGCAAAATCTCATGAACTTCTCGATCCGTTAATGTCTTGTCTTTGCCATCGTGGTGGACAATCCTTCGTTGGACATGTAGCCCAATGTTTGCAAAGTTGCAGGCACTAATCTCCCAAGAACTTCAATCTCCATCACATACAAATGATGTATACACAAACTGAACATCCAAAACAAATGATGTATTTTGGGGTATTTGTTTTTTATTAGCAAAACTGGGCTTATTCTTTTAATTTGGTGTATTTTTCTTTTAATGTCTTTTAATTTTAGAGGAGATGTACAAGTTTCTGTACAAATGTCATTATTTTAATTTTTCATTGTCTATCATTTTAGTTTGGAGAAGGTATACAAACTCATTAAGCTGAGTTATTATTAACCCATTTCAAATAAGTGAAGTTTACATTTAATACCATCTTCTTATTTATTTTATTTGAACAAGGTTTAAGCAAAGACAACGTGCTTCAAACAATAATGGAAGCTTGTTTATTAATGTGGATGAAAGTCAGTTGGAAAGAAATATTTCTAGGAAATAACACCAAATCATGGTTGAAGTTGGATCATCATCTTTGTAGAAGTATAACTTTGAGGATAAAATTGAGAAAATAAAATCACTTGTGTATGGATTATATGTGAATGAGATTTTTTGTTAGTTTTTAGTCTAACGCCATGTATACATATTTATTCTATTAAGTGTTTTATGCTTCTTGAGTTTAGATGAACATTTCATGTATATGCTTCTTGCCTTCTCCCTTTCATTTCCTCTGACATCTTTAGCATTTTTGTTTTATAATGATTTGAGGATGAGATCGAATATTTTTGTCGGAACCCGATACAAAGATTTCTGCTAGTATGTTGTACTTGATAATACATGCTTACAAGTTTTGTACTTTGATGTCCCTTGAGAAGTCTAAAGTTGCACACTTGGAATATAATGGAATTGCTTTATAGAATGTAATCTAATGTATATAATTACTTTTATGGATTGTAATATAGTGTAATTACTTAGAATATAAAGCAAGTACTTGGTGTAATTGCTTTATGGATTGTAACTTTATGTAAGATATGTACTGTTTTAATGCACTTTTTTCAATACTATTTATTTATTTATTTTGGAACATACTATTTCTGGTGATATATGTTTGTTGGAAATAATTTTTTGTCACAAATACTTATTTACGTCAATCTTAATCGACGCAAATACAAATTTGCGACCAAAACAAATTTGTGCAACCATCACGACGGAACATATTTTTTGTGGCGATTATATCGCCACATAAAATTATTTGCAAGAAAAAATCATATTAGAAATGACCTTTTTCGGCTAGAAAAAATCGCTGGGAAAGATACTACCAGCAATAATTTACCATGATTGATGTCTTTTGCGATAACATTTGAGACTATTAGTTGCGATAACATTTGAGACTATTAGTGGCAATATAGATCGCCACAAATAGGGGTTTTTTTTTTTTTTTTTATTGTTTGGAATGTCTTTTGCGTCGCTTTTGTCCTCCATTAATTGCGAATGTACAAATTTTTTGCATCGATATTTCATTTCGACGTGACAAACTAGATTCAGTATTACAAATCATCTTGTATCGATTTGCAAGTGACGCTAAAACATAATTGAGACATTGAGAATGATTTTTGCGATGATTTTAGGCGCGCAAAAAGCTGTTTTTCTCGTAGTGAATTATATGCAAGTTAGATTTGGGTGTATTTGAGTTTTGGGTTTAAATAATTCTTATTATTGCTCTCGTTCATGTGCTCAAATTCCTTTGTTTATTAAATTTCTTTTTGATCATTTTTGTAAAATTTAGAAACTCAAAGATAAAAACAGAGAAATTGGGAGAGAAAGCTATGAAGAAACTATATACTTCTCATTAACATCAGTAGATTTCGTGAAAATAAAAGGCTATACAATGACTGTATTTATACACAAGGACTAATGAATATTTGTACAATGGCTGCCACATGCTTGTAACTGACTGAACCAACTTATACACAAGAGATTGTTTATAACTAAATTAACTGTCAACTTGCTGTAGATGAATCCATTTGCTTGGCTTTGACAGCTGTAGATGAATCCCTTAGCTTGGCTTCTCAAGATTTTAGTTCCAATCTCTCTATGTGGCTTTGTATATTCAAACAATTCTTGCCAGAAATATGTCTTTGGGCATTTCTATACTAGCTGGACATGACATGCCTCATAATGCAGTCTTCTATCTTAACCAATATCATATTGTTATTAAAAAGCTATTGGCACATTTGACAAAATCAAACAAGGTATTTTATAAAATAAGTTAGAGGATGGTCCATGAATAATGCTAGATATAATCGTGAAGTATGCAAGCACTGCACAATCATTTTGAAAAAAGTGAGGTCCATTATTAAAAAAATTAGTTTTTTTTATATGAATTTCGTATTTACTCACTTTTTTTCAAAAAGATTGTGCAATGCTTGTGCGATTCACGATTGCAAATATCATTTCTCAGAGTCTATGCCCTCCTGCAATTCTCTAGGACTTAATTGGTATCAAGTTATCAATCTCCTACTCCCACATTTTCTCCTGTGTGTCCCTACAACAAAAATCCCAGACCAAATGAAGATTAGGAAAGAATATATTGGACTGGACTCTTATTTGGGTCATGGACAGAAAATTAAGTTTGTAAAAGCATATTGTATCAGTTCCTATCAAAGGGTTCAAGATCTCTTTTCTAATCCATGGGCTTGTATGAAGCATCTTTTATTGGCTCCCTTCTTTGAGAGAGAGAGAAAGAGTGTGTGTGTGTTCTTGTATTGTTATTGCATAAAGAGAAACCCTAAGCATACAAAGATAATTAGAAAAAAGAAGTTTATAAAATAACCTTAATTTGATGTGAAATGTCATATTTACTTTACAATAAAATAATTTTTACAATTAAAGATATTTTATCAAATCACGTGAATTTGTAAATAAATTTCATATAATTATCTTTTACCTACTATATATTTCTTCTGCATAAGACAACAACCTCACAATATTTGATTTGAAATTTAGGAGAAAGCTATGAGTTTTCCATCACATACAAAAAAGAAATGAAATGAAATGATGTATAACAAGTGATGGGCCAGCCAAGCCAAGCCCTAAATCTGGTAGATTGGGCTTGGACAATATCATCCAACTGATATGCCAGCTTGGACTTCTTGTACACTAGCCCTATAATCCCTTTAGTTGAGCCAGCCAGGCCAATTAGCATTTGAGAGCTACACATGATGTCTTGGCCTTGTTTGGTATTCTCATAATACCTCATTATAATTTATTATTTTATTATTAATATTTATTATTATTTAATATTTTATTATTATTTTATTATTATTATTCATAAAATAATTAAAAATAACTCACTAACCAAATGTAACCTTAACTAGTTAGATTCAATAATTTTTTGAATGGATGAAAGCCTAAACTCTTTAGCCATCGAAGTCCAGTTTTTCTTGTCTTTCTTCTGCAAAGACAGAAGCTCCGAGTCAACGTCGGCAACCGCGTAGAGAAAGAGAGCTCTCAACAAAAGTTTTTAATGGCAGTAGGCCAAAGAAAATTTGGGCATTCCTCATCTCCCAAATCATAACCCCCTTTCTTCCACTGACTTTATGATCATGTGGAATGGAATTTTTATGGATACTGTCGGGTCGGAGTTAATTCTTCAAAAGATTCGGTCAACAATAGGCTTTAGCTCCATGGCAAAAACTTCAAGCCAGCTTGCATTAACCTACTTTTCGATCGATCAAAGAAGCCGACATGTTTTTCAAACTCCACAACTTTTTCTGAGCTGTCAAAATGTACTTTTTTCAACCTTTTTCTATAAGCTCGTGTGAATGTACACCCATGTAGTACGATGGGGTGTACTGCAATATGCAGAATGAAAAATCAGAATTTGACATTCAATACACACTTTAGGTTCTTTTTGCAACGACAGACCGGAAAAAAAGGAACGACCAATCTTATGTGCGTACCGTCGATGTGGACTGTTTTAACTGGGACAAGCTAAAGTGTCGACACTTTGCCATGGCTTCAGTAGTTTTTTTTTTTTTTATTCAGGCTTTGATGACATTAACGGGATCATGAAAGCATGCACACGGATGCCTAGTTGCTGTCAATTAGTATCCGACAATCAGTCGTGCACAATGTGTATAGTATTGTGATTGAGTTTCTAACAACACGGATGTCTAGTTGCTGTCAATTAGTTTATGTCATAAGTTAGATTTATTTTACAATAAAAATAGATTATCAATAAAAAAGAGAAAAATTTAGACAAAAAAAAGAAGTAACTTGGGCCATTAATGAAAGGGATCGAAGAATGTAGCAAATGGAACCAATGAGGAGCTCTCCCTGCTTAGTGCAGCTACATTCAACCCCTAAATCATATTTGTGACTAGAATACATTTTGACAAGAAATAGTTATTTTAATAAGAAATAACTAGTTACAATAAACAGTTATCTTATAATGAGACACACACACATATATATATATATAGTATGAGAGTGGACATTGATTTACAAATTAGGCTATGAAGTATATATATATATATATAATAATAGGGTAAAAACTGCAAAAAGATGGAGAGTGGAAAATATATATAAAATTATAGCTAATCACGTCATTTTGTAAGTTGGCTTTGTTCAACACGTTAACACATAAGATAATGTTTACATCTTTTGATTTTATTACACCAAATCACGTTGCTTTATTATTTTGTCATGACTATGATCTAGCTCTCCAGATTCCTTTGGTCTAGTTCGAATTTTCAGCCTAGCCAAAGAAAATAGAAAGTCTAGTAATTGATCCATTTTGCATGATTAGTAGCTAAAACTACACATGAAACTTGTTTCTTTCTTGAAAAATAATGAACAATTTACCATATTCTCGGCATGCATGCATGATCTGATGCATCTCATCGATGGATTAATAATACAGACCAGATAGACCACCCATCAAATATGGGTTGGCGCACTCAATGAGATTGACTACCAAGGCCACGTTTTTTTTTCCTATTATTTTTTTCTTAAAAGGCCGACATTATTATTATCTCTCATGTACACGTGCAATTTCCATGACAAAAGTTGAGGAAGATATGTCTACGATTCTTTGGACGCCGCAAATCCCTTGGACCCCCCGCCTTTTCCAACTCTTATCATCTGTTTCTCAACATATATATGACAAACACCGCATTAACACCGCCCCACATTTACGGCCAAGTCTACTGTCTGATCTCCCTGATCGATCATTGATCTTTTGACCATTCACCAAAAAGGACAGATTGATGCTGATCACACGGTCATTATTAATCCATTTTGTGATCTTGATCTTAATTAGATGAAGTCGGCACAATATCATTGGAGCACAAACCAAGGGACCCCACCTCAGGTTATTATCTTTTCCATATGGTGGTCCATAAGATTTTCTTCCACGTATATATCGATCCGTGCATATATGGTAGCTGATGCCTTTTTGTTGTACTATATATTAATAATACCAATGAAATCTCTTGTATGAATCACAAGCAAAATATTTCATCGGGTCCATGTTTTTTTGTGATGTTCAGTGACTGTGAGCCCACCTCTTAAATTCTTCATATTATTTGTAAATGTCCCCTGGAATAAAGTTTGAAATGAGCTAGCTAGCTAGTCGTACAAGTTTGAAGAACTAGAAAATTGTATCATATCATTTGTGGTTAGAGTTGTAAGATATATATCATGTTTAATTTGCATATATACATGACTTTTTGTGAATTCAATGATCCAAATCATTGAATTATAAGTTTTGAATTCTGCGTCACTTTCCTTTTAAAAGTCTGCGTGTCTTTCATCTTAAGAGTTTGAGTCAACTTGACTTATCTCTTCTAGACTTTATCTCTTAGTTTGATTTTCAACCTTATCTCGAGGCTAAATTATAGACTGTTTATTTGATCCCTACAATTTGATTCTTTCAATCTACTATATATTTTAAGATAATTCTAATCACACAGTACTATATCCCTCTAAGTCATGAGAATTAAATTCTTAATTCCGTCTTTGAGTGTGACCATATAATAGTATTCATTTTATAATACTAGTACTCATTTTATATATATATATATATACTCCGCGCGCGGCCTGACTCCCAAAATTTTGATTCCAAACTATAACTCACTTCCAACATATTGAGATTAATATGCTTTTAATACTCTATAAATTATAAATTTTGGAGTAATTTCCTTCTCATGATTATGATTATGATGATCATCGTCATATATAAGATATGATTTCCTCCTTTCTACCGCGTACTCATGACCTTGAGTCTCTTCACAAACCTAACCTTGTTTTTCCCTGTTAATTTGTTTGCTGCTTGCTGTATCTTCCATAAAATTAGTTATCCGGTCATCCGAATCTCACCTGTACGTCATGTTTCATTAAATATTAAAAGACATTCTTCTGTACTGGAGATTAATTTTCTGCCATGTTGTTTTATATACATATATATATATTTATATATATATGCTGAAAACGAAAAGAAGATCATGATATCTGGAAGACAAAACTAAAAGTAGTTAAGCATGACAGCAGTAATTAGTCTCTTGTACATTCTTTCACGTACGTTGACTGCATGATTAATGATAATGACGGATAATTAGCTGATTAAACAAAAGTTACAACGCAGTGAAAGTCTATACATGATGTACAGAACTTTTTTCTCTACATAATTATTAATGCTGGGTGGGTCCGATCGATCATTTGTGTACTTGAATAATTTGGGTTAAGGTTTCTAAATCAAGTCATGTACGTGAGTACTTAAACTTCATGCATGCATGTTATATTATATATATGCCCTACTCCTTCAATTGGACATTTGTTTCGATCGACACTTGTCGGGAGAATCTAAATAGATAGATATCCTTACGTGAGCTGAATATGATGGGATTTAATCATTTAAGTGTACGTAGTTAATTTGTTTGTATATCAACAACTTTTAATTGTTCAAGATTTAATAATATGAGATAATAACTATAATATTCTAAACTTTTTGTTTTGATAGCAATATAAATTATAAAAATTTCTAATTAAAGAAAGAAAAAATAAATAATTATTTGGTTCTAGTATACAAATTTTGCAGACCTTTCCTTAAAAAATTAGGTTAAAAAAGATAAAAAAAACTATACACCTAAAACTTTTATTTCTTAAAAAAAAAAAAAACAAAAGCATACAGTCAAAATCTGTCAAAGCCCTGCTTTCGTTCCACGATGATGGTGAGTAGGTCTTGAATAAATCAGAGTTTGTCGACAGAAGAATGACAGCCGAAAATCTTGACAAACTGAGCGAAAAAGATATTATTATCATTTTGTGGGATTTATGAAAAGTGAAAGAGGGACCAGTGACCTTTTTTGCCCATCCTGCCTTTGGGGTCCAGAGACCGATCGAAGAGAGAGATCCCCCTCTGGCATTCAGGGCCAAGGATATATAGCTTGCGAAGAAGCGTTGACGGATTCTGCAGAAACGAAGAACGCAAGTGAGTACCATGCAATGCCGACAGTCGCTGTTAATTGGTCGGGGCCCTCCACCACCGCCGCCGCCTGCTCTGCTGACATCGGTGAAAGTGACAGCCGCACCCCAGCACGGTTCCCCCGCCGTTGGCACGTCCAGTACCTCTTGCTTAATTCTTTATTAGCAAATGAGATGGAGTGCCTGCCTGCATGTGCATGTCCATGTGCATGTGCGCGTTGGTGTTTTATGTTATATTTTCATACTTGAATTGGACTTAATTAAAAGATTTTTTTTCCCTTTCCCTAGGCTGCAATTAGTTAAATGAATTTTTTTCCTAACCAAAGTTTATATTCAGGTTCTTAGGATCATGTCTGAAATCTAAGATTTGAATAGAGAAAAACACAAAAATAAAGTGAATTTCATAACAATTATAGTTGACTTACCGAATTTTTTAATAAATTAAAGCTCAATAAATATTGTGAGAATTTATATCTCTATATTTTTTACACTTTAGACTCACAAAAACTCGATAATATTTAAATTCTTAAACTTTATTAATAACTAAAAAAAAGTCATATAGTGGGATCAATTGAGAATTTGAGAGATTGAACCAAGAACTAGTAACAACCGGAATAGTTCTAATTAAAGATCAATGCAAATAATATAAATTGAGGAGCCCAAAATGAGATAATGGCCCAAAGCCCAAGAGCACCTGATACTGATCCATCCAAGATTGCTAAGGGAAGAGTAGTAGTAATACTGCTGGTTGGAGCAGTTACTGTCGCATAGCCTGTGAAAGAGGGATGCATGCAGGAAGGTAGTTAAAGTTGCGCCTGTTAAAACTTTTGATGGGGACATGACTTATCTGGGCGGTGAAGACCGATGACTGTCGGTGTGTGTGTGTGTACATACATATATATATATATATTGAGTAATCTTACAGGTTATATAATCACGCGGTAATTAAGGCTAATCAAGAGAAATTATATGGCACGTACGGCCGGCACACTTGAGACTGGAAAGGAGGTTTGATCATCAGTTGGTGTGGAACATATTTTTCCTTTACTTTCTTCTTTTCTTCCTTTTGACTATTAATATATATAAATATATAGATATATATTGATATATATTGAGTCGGTAAGCTTTATATATATATATATATTAATTATTTTGATCATGACTTGATCTCCTCGTTTCATGCAGGAGGAAAGTGACGGATGTGATAGATCATATATATATATATATATATATTATGTGGGACGTACATGCTGCATTTAGCACTAAAAACTGATGATGATGATGAGGTTTTAACTTCTAGCCCTTCTATTATGCTTTATTAACTAATTATATCTTACCACTTGCATGCGAGCCTTAAAATACTTCATCATGATCATTGTGCTAAGACTATTTTCATTATTCTATATATATATATATATGCATGACAAATCGATATCGGCCGGCCAGCTGTTACATCTTATCAATTGACCACACTCTTATATTTTAAAATATATAGTTGTAAAATGTGTTGTAAAAAATATTGTGTCGCAACTTAGAAAGAGGTGATGTGAAGTCATCGATTGAGAAGAAGAAAATTATAAATTGTATTGTGTTGAGTATCTAAAGTTACAACTCTGCTCTACTTTTATACATCTGAAATACTAAAGGCTATAAAAGTAAAATCAACATAACCACGTAACTAACTAACATAATTAATTCTATAATAGTCCCCCTCAAGATGAATTGTATATGTTATGTACATTCATCTTGGACAAAAGAGAAAAGAAAGGATTAAATCTCCATGATTTAGTTAAGATGTTTGCAACTTGATGAGCTGAAGATACGTGTAGAGTTTGAATGATGCAAACTTGTATTTTCTCCCTTATGATGTAACAATCCAACTCTATATATTTTGTTCTTTCATGAAATACTGGATTGGCAACAATATGTAAAGCAGCTTGGTTATCACAAAACAGTAATGAAGATTTGGAAAGTGTTTGATGCAAGTTTGAAAGGAGAGAAATAATCCAAGTGATTTCACATACTGCACATGCCATGGACCTGTATTTGGCTTCCACAGATGACCTAGACACAGTTTTCTGCTTCTTTGATTTCCAAGACACATGCGAATCTCCAATGAATACACAGAAACCAAAAATTGATGTTCTTATGTCAGGGCAACTAGCCCAATATGAGTCAACAAAGGCCTTCAATTGAATGGAAGATGATGTTAAAAAAAAAGTCCTTGTCCTGGAGCCTTTTTAATGTACTTCAAAACTCTCATAGCAGCTTGCATGTGTGGCACTCGAGGTTGATCAAGAAACTGGTTTAGATGATGCACAAAAAAAGTAATGTCTAGTCATGTATTGGTAAAATACAATTGGTAAGATACAATAATCTTCCAATAAGTTTTCTATAACTTGTGCTATCTTTTAGTAATTCCCCATCTTCCTTACTGAGCTTACAGTGAGTATTCATAGGAAAGTTTACTGGTTTAGAATCAAGTAAACCAGCACTATCTATCAACTCTAAAGCATATTTTCTTTGACATATGGAAATACTTTTTTTAATTCTAACAACTTTCATACCTAAAAAATACTTGACAGGTCCAAGATCTTTCAATTTAAACTGATCATTAAGAGTAGTTTTAATTGATTCCATAGCTGCCATGTCACTACTAGCTAAAAGTATATCATTTACGTATACTAATAAAGCAACAAATTTAGTTCCTTTTTGCCTTGTGAATAAGGAATAATCCGACTTGGATTGCTAAAAACCAAGTTGAAGTAAAACTGCTGTAAATTTTAAATTCTATTGTCTAGAAGCATGTTTCAGACCATAGAGTAACTTCTGCAATTTACACACTTTAGTGTCCCCCTCGCAAAGATACCCAGGTGGTAACTTCATGTAAACATCATCATCTAAGTCTCCATATAAAAATGAATTGTTAACATCAAGATGAATAAGATGCCAACAATGTATTGGAGCCAATGATAAAAAAACACATTACTGTCACCATTTTTGCAACAGGAGAAAAAGTTTCAAAAAAATCAAGACCCTCTCTTTGAGTATATCTTTTTGTTACTAGCCCTGCCTTTTATCTCTCAATTAAACCATCAGCTTTATATTTAATTTTATAAATCCATTTACAACTAATTGGAATATATAGGATGAGTTTATACTCACTGAAGAAGGTAACAGGTTTGGAGTGGAGGAAACAATTGTTGTTTGGTGATTATCTTGAGATGGTTGTTTGTTGTGGATTAAATCAAGTCATTGCTGACATTCTTCTTCAGAGAAAGACAGTGAATTTGTGGATTCAACAGGATTACTCGGTGATTGGGCCATGACTTGATTGGTTGTGAAAAATTTCCTTTTCTGATGTCTATAGTTGGGAGGATATCCGTAGATCTTGTAGCATTTATCAACCGTATGGTTGGTCATCCCACAGTGAGTACATAGCAATTTTTCTTTTCTTCCTTGCCGGCTCCCAAAATTTTGTTTGGGATTCTCTGTTTTCTTATTCAAGAATGTTGCAGTTTCAACATTAGATGAACTTGTAGACCCAACTTCTTGTTGTTTTTCCTCTTGAATAAACAGAGACAATATTTTGGTAATTGGTGGTAGTGGATCTATGAGCAAACTCTATCCTTTAATGTGAAAGAAATTTTCATTCAATCCCATAAGGAATTGAATAACATGCTGTCTATGTTTATATTCTAAAAAAAAAATTTGACAGCACCACAACTGCAAGATTTCAATGCTCCACACATACAATTGGGAATCTTATTGTAGTTAAGTAGTTCATCCCATAAGCACTTAAATTTTCGATAGTAAGCACTTACAGATAATTGATCTTGTGACAGTGAAGCAAGATCCTTCTGTAGTTGAAAAATTCTTGACCCATTTCCATGAGAAAATTGATTCTCCAACTCTTCCCACATTTCTTTTGCAGTTGTTGCATATATAATTGTCCCTGCAATATCCTTCAAGACAGAATTCAAAATTCAAGACAGTATCATATTGTTGCATCGCTCTAATGATTCATACAAAAAATCAAAATCAACTAGCTATTGTATGACTCCATTGATGAACCCCATCTTGTTCTTTGCCTATAAAGCAATTTGCATCGATCTACACCATATGTGGTAATTATCCCCTGTGAGGACTTGAGAAACCAACACAGAACCAGTCGAATCTCCATTCTGCAGATGATAAGGATTTGCTAGTTGATCACGCACGTGAACAGAATTAGAGTTTGGCACCACAACAGCCATCGCTGCGAGAAAAAGATGGAACCCTAGAGTTTCATCTCTGATACCAAGTTACAACTTAGAAAGAGATGATGTGAAGTCATTGATTGAGAAGAAAAAAATTCATGAATTGTATTGTGTTGAGTATATGAAGTTATTGCTCTGCTTTGCCTTTACACATGCATGTGAAATACTAAAGGCTATAAAAGTAAAATCAACATAACCAACGTAACTAATTAACAGAATTAATTCTCTAATATATTGCATAAGAATCATTACTCGTATTAATTTACTCGTAAAGAAAACTATATAGATGCTTAGTTGTTAACATATATTTGATCTGATGTGAACTGCATATATGATTAAGTTTGATAACACCAAATGATTGCATAGTACTAGCACAGTGAGTGAAAGGATATGATACAAATTAATTAAGTGCCTGAGCATGAGAAGAGGCTTACTTGAAAGTGTAATAAGGAGGTTTGAATAGTGAGTTGAGATAAGATGAAAGTTGAATAAAATATTGTTAAAATGTTATTTTTTAATATTATTTTTATTTTAAAATTTGAAAAAATTAAGTTTTTTTATTATATTTTGTGTAAAAAATTTGTAAAATTTGTAATAATTAAATTATACGAGACGAAATGAGTTGGAATTAGTTGTGAATCCATGGAACTCGATCGACAGGACTCTCGGTGCTCGACACTATGCGATCTATCTCTTCGATCGACAGCCCCTGCAGAGGCAATGATACGTACGTACCAGCATGCTCATATATAGAAAGCATATGTGACTGATAGTGATATATATATATAGCAGATCATCATGATGACAATTTGATTGCTGGATACCATGAGTACTTAAGATATATATGCATATATTAGTTTAAGCATTGGAGCGATCGAAGAACTCTAAATTAGTTTGTACTTCATGTATAATTGTTGTGAGCCCTAATTGAGAGGAAAATCCAACGAACTACCGGTCCCCAATGAATCTATTCTTGTAAATGTCTATTTAATTAGGGCTCGATCGAGTTCATGAATTAGAATTTGAAAGTAGCTGATCAATTTGTATAAATTGNGCATGCATGCTATTAGTATCCTATTTAAATGATCACCCACCACAAAAAAAATGTAATCTTTTTTTCTTTTTTCGTTATTTTCCCACGTGTTGAGACTTTAATAAAATCTTCTATTTCAATTGCTGCCTTTTTTTATCTCCAATAATTTTACAATAGTAATGATAAATACACAACTCTTTTTTACAATCCGTCCTCATTTAAAACATATATGATTGTATAAAGAATTGTACTGAAAATGATTGTTTGTGTAACTATGAGTCATATATAATTAAGTTGTCTGTAAATTAGTATGATTGATATGCGAAAAAGCTAATGCTCGAGGCTAAAGGGAGACAGTGATAACAAATATGCCCAACAATGCTAGATATTATCTCTAAAGTTGTATTTATAATAATTATGATCGAAAAAGTAAATGCTTAATGCAAAGGGGCCGGAGACAGCGATAGGAATTAATTAATAAGGAAACCCGGCCATCCTCCCACTTAAAAAGGCTATATACAAACAAATAATGCACAGTCGACACTTATAATTAGCAAAGTTTTAGAGGTTAGAAAGAAGTCAAGATAATGGTTCGATTATAGAATGGAAAATAATTTTTTTTTTTTTTTAAAAAAAAGGGGGTTTTGGCAGTGTAACGTCATCCCTTCTCCTCCCCCACATCAATGGAGTTTTCCTGTAAAAAGACAGCTGAAAACGAAGTCCCAACAACCTTTAAGCACCCAGACAACTCATTTAAAGATATGTAATTTCAGCATCCGCAACTTTTATATACATAAATTCATTAAATATAATCGAAAAAAGTTTTTATATTATGGGGCCACAATATGAGATGATTAGGTTAATATGTCCAATTTTAAAGGATACTTTAGCTAAAATGTTCATGGATTAGAACAATATTCCATCATTAGAAACTAATGATTCACTTTGTTGAGGGAACAAGATTAGACACTTCACTGTTTTTGTACTACTATATTGTGGTGGGCCAAAGACTACATTATATCACACACACACACACACATATATATATATATATATATATATGGTGTTGTATGAAGGGACACCAGGATAAGAGTCTGAAAGCATGGATCACTAAGCTCCTAGCTAGTTTAATGTTGACCTTTCCCCACCTTTTCACCTTTAACTTTGATGAAATATTTCTATCTGGTGAAGAAAGATCAAAGGATGGGAGTTAAAGATCAGCTACATAATTATTTCAAAGAGAAATATGTGTACGGATCATCAATAGGAGAAAGTTTTGCTGATTTTTGTTTTTCCGCTAACTTAGTAGATCAAGTTTAGAAAGATGGCGTTTTCCTTATAGTTAGTGATATGGGACCAAGTTGTTATTATGATTTAAGGACTTTTGGAGGCCATTATGATCAACCCCTTTAAGGGTTCTCATAAATTAGAGAATTATATAATATAATATAATTATAAAATCTAGTCCTTTAATTTATTAAGTTCTAAATATTAATTGCAAAATGATTTATATCATGTCTT
>QEOT01003320.1:13583-85010 GCA_003123785.1 Pterocarya stenoptera | reverse complement strand
CTGTGATACGTGATTGTTTGTAGAGGCATACCAAGGAGAAGGCTCAGATAAAGGAGATGTTTATTTCCATTGGCTAGAGAATGTCATTCATGACTTATTCATGGATGTCCATACAAAATCTCAGCTAAATGTGTATCACAACCCACTTCATTGACAGTAAGTGAATGTTGCACAAGCGAATTATTGGCTTTAAAAAAATTGAAGATCACAAGGGTTCATCCATTGGAAAGGAGATGGATGACTGTATAAATGATTATGACATTACAAAAGTACTTTATATCACAATTGACAATACTAGTGCCATGTAATAGATTCGTTTAAATGGAATACAACAGTAGGATAGGATACAATTTGTGAGAATGAGTTTATCCACATTCAATGTTGTGCTCATATCATCAACCTCATAGTTGTTGAGGGGTTTGAAGGAGGTTGATGGGATCATTATCAAAATCCACAACCTTATGAGATATGTGAAGGCCCCCCCCAAAGGCTTGGCAAGTTTAAGGTTATAGTTGAACAACTTGAGATCCCATCTTCTAGTATGTTGAGCTTAGATGTTTGCACCATACACAATGTTGGATGTAGTGCAAAAGTACTAAAGAACGTTCAAGCGGATGGAGGTCGAGGATGGGGGCCTAAGGTATGCTTTGCTGGAGCCAGTAGGGGGAATATGGGGGCTCAGTGCACTGGACACTTTTGATTAGGCCAATGTGAGGTACTTTGCTCAATTTGTAAAGTTATTTTACGACATAACTATGCACTATGCACATATTGGGTTTCAAATATTGTACTATGAACATGTCATTCGAGGAGCTCTTGGGGTTTTATGACCACTTACAATAAAGTTGTGATGACACTTTTGGATTGTTGAATAGTATGGCAATCCATTAGGATGAAATTCAAATATAATAAATATTGGGGGTGTTGAGAAGATAAATAGATTATTATTTGTCGTTGCAATTCTTAACCCTTGATATAAGTTGGTTATTGTAGAATTTTGGATTAGGAATGTCCTCGGCGATGAGAAATTTGATCAGTTTATTATAGTGTTGAAAAGTGATATTGATGTTTTATAAAGCCATTACAACAATAATGGTTAGTTTTCAAGCCAAGGTGGTAGTTCCTCAGGACTGACCGGTTCAACATCTTCCTTAAATGACACATGTGGAAGTAGTTCATTAGTTTTGATGCAGAGGTATCATCAAATATGAGCATCGAGGAATATTATGTAATATAGGTATGAGGTTGAATGTCATTTTACCAAGTTTCCAATCATTTCTTGAGTAGCCTGGGATGTGCTAGCTATTTCTATCACTAAGGTTGCCTCTAAGTTGGTGTTTAACACTGGAGGTCGTATGCTGGATGCTTATCAGAGTTCATTGATTCTAACCACTATGGAGGCCCTCATTTGCACATATAACTAGTTAAGTTCAACATCCATTGGAATAGATACTGTTGATGATGCCGAGAGCTATAGGATTGAATTGGGTAGCTTAATGCTTTTACATGATTAATTACATATTTTTAATGTTTTAATTATTTAACTTACAATTTTTTATAATTTTGTAGACTTAGCTGTGAACCCTAATATGATTGCAGATGATTGAGATGGACGCACTGTGGGATAGAGTTCGGGCTGTTTGGTATATCATTAACTTTCATTTGAGTACTTAACTATTATTATGTTTAATTTGGCTAAGTAGTGTAATGTCTAACTATTTTTAATTTCCAAAACAATACAAGATGCTTGGAAATGCTCGCTTAATAGTGCTGATAATTATTGTAGTCACTAATTTGTAGTTTTTTTTTTTTTTGATACATTATAACATTGTAAATTGGTTGAGGACTTTGGTGAAGTTGGTTGGTTGTGATTGTGGTGGATTGGCGGTTGTTTGGTGGTGATTGTGATTGTAATTGTGGTGGTTGACAGGCTGTGAACTTGTGATTGTAGAGGTTGTTTGGTTGTGATTGTGGTGGTTGTTTGGTGGTTCTGAGCATTTTTCATATACATTGTGTTTGTGATTGTGTATTTTGTTTTCTCTTTGGTTTTGTAATGTATGTAATTTACTCATTGTATTTATGTTTTTAATTGTTTTTTATAGTCTTTTTTGGAAATGGGAAGCCCACTAGGCTGTTGGTGATTTTCAGTCTTTTGTTTTTAATTTTTGAAATAGGTTTTTCAAAAATGGGGAGCCCAAGGCCCCAAACAAAGATTGGACCTTGGGCCTTCGACTAACTCCAACTCTGATTGAAGCTCCAAGCTCCAATTGGAAACTCCAAACTACGACTCCTATCGGAGTCGGAGTCGAAGTCCAATTTTACCTCTGACTCCGAGCTTTCCGACTCCATCAAAGTTGGAGCCCATCCCTCATTCTGCCAATAAAATGCATTGTTGAAGTTTAAATACAACTTAAAATTAACTTTACTAAAGGAGTTCATCAAAATATAGCTTTCTTGGTATGTGATGCATATATCGGGTAAGAGATTCAATAAATAAAAGGGAAATTACCTTTAATTCCTCTTTTAAGATGCTTTTCCTACTTATAATATCAACCATATACTAAAAAAAGATTTGTGTTTTTATAAGTATATGCATATTGTTGGAATCGAGAAAAAAGTGGTAATCCAATGGAATAATGCAACTTAAGCAGTTATGCTGGAAAATGATAAGTTGGAACAAGAGAGAAATCATAATCATTCTTTGTGAATGATTCTTCATTGAATTTTTCTAGTAATTGATAAAATTGTTTTGTGAGGGGAGAAACCCCCAAGGACCTGACCGGGACGGACGCTGGGCCCAGGCCCGCTCAAGGGGTCGGGAATGGGCCAGCCTGGCCCTGTACCAGAGATGTGAGCTTAAGAGCCCAAGTAAGAGCTAGGGGACCCACACAACCTGACACTACACCAGGGTGACGAGGCGGTTTGACATATAGAGCACATCCCTGTCCCTGACATGGTTGTCCAAGGCCGCGTCACATTTAAAGGGACAGGGGTGAGCACATGGCAGGAAGACCACGCTGCATTCAATGGGCCTACCTAGGTGTCGATAATGGCCCAGGTTTGACCCGATAGGCCTGGCGTAAAGCAAGATTTGACAGCGACATGTAATCCCAGTATGAAGCCGCGTACCGGTCAACGTCACTTCGAAACCCATCCAGACCAGGTATAAATACCCTTCACTCTGCCAAGAGAGGGATTACTCTGTCATTCTTCTAAAACATCTCCTTGCTATATGATTCTAGCATTTCTTTCTCTCTTCATCTTCCATAACTGTAGACTAACTTGAGTGTTGGAGGTACCACAACCCCCGAGCTCCCCTGTTCTCCTCCTTGCAGGGAAGAGCCCGAGTGCTGCTAACGTGGAGTGGCCCAGGCACACGAAACACGACCCCAACATTGGTGCTATCTGTGGGATCTCTATCTTTTTCTTTCTTTTTTTTTTCCCTCCAAATAGTGTGTCCTTCGTATGATGGCGATAACGTGCTCTCAAGCCTCGTGGCAAAAGAAAGAACGGTTTGACGCAATTGAAGGAAGAGCCAACAAGCCAGCGATGACTATACAGAGACTCAAAGGAATGTGAGAAAAAGCAAGTCTACCTCTAGTTGTTCATATAAAAATATATCTGCAAGTGCATAGAGTCATAACAAGTAGTATAGTATTTTAAAGAAAACGGTTATCGAACCCATAGAAAATAATTATGCTATTGTGTATTGAAATTGACTAAATTAATTATTATTTGGAAAATCGAAATTTGAAGAATGGTTTATCTGAATTAAACTGAAGAAAAGAACATTAAAATTAAGATTTTAAAAATAATAAGAATAGATCTAGAGTGTTTGACTTCACCTAACAAATCCCACACAATTTATTTTTCTTTGTTATAGAATCTCAATTATCTCAAGTTGATAATAAAAATTCCTTAAATATTCAATATTTTCTGTCGAACAATATGTGATGACCTAAACTTTTCGGAAATATGGCCCGTAGATTTTATGCTTAGTAGTTGAGACTTCTTTAGGAGCCTTAGTTCTTTTTTTTAGAAAGCAATAGAATTTTTGAAGGGTAATTTGAGCCCAAGGGAGAATTAGCCTTAGAATGCTAAGTGAGATTGGCCTTGTGTAGAAACTTAGGCCCATTAGCTTTAGGCCCATGGCCCAGATTTATAGTCACAAGTGCCATGTGGCATGTAAATAGGTATTATGAACCTAGACTTGATAATGGGTTATGTGAGAGTGAGAAGTGTAGGAAAAATGCCAAGGGAATGGCTTACATGCTTATCTTGGAAGAATTGCCACTTGTTATTGTGTAAGAAACCTTCCAGATGATTCAAGAGACAAAAGGAACTAGGATAGGTTTGGAAAACACATCTCACACAAAATTCTCATCTCATCTTATCTTATCATTACAACTTTTTCAAATCTCCATATAAAATATAATAAACAATTCAATTTTTTCAAATTCCAATTTAACTTTTTCAAATCTCAAAATTAAAAAATAATATTTTAAACTTTAAAACAAAACACAAAATTCTCATCTCACCCCCCAAACCTATCCTAAAAGAAGACCAAAGGATTTTTAGCTAGACCTTTGTCTTGCCCCATTTTGAGTTTTAATGAGGTTATCTTGGGAAAAGAAGCTTAGGGAAGTGAAAAAATGAACCTTTTCTAGGAATTTTGCATAGAAAACCGAATGGAAGTTCTTGGATTTCAAATTTAGTCAGAAAATGCCAAGTGTCAAGCATGCATGGAGTTCTAGAAGGATGTGTGAAGAGACAATTGGATAGAAGGACAAGAATGCCCTTGAAAATTCGGCTAGCACACTTCCAAGTGTTATGTTTCTTTGCCATTTGTCACTTAGACAAAAATTGGACCAATAGAACATGGAAGGTCACCTAGGGAATGAGAGTTGGAAGATGAAACATCACCTTGGAAAAGGAAGAAGGAGGTGGACGGCAAGACCATGGCATGAGCCTTTTTGCCACTTGTCATCCATGCAAATGATTGCTTGTTTGGGAAAATGGAGAGCCATATGATATTTTACTTTGTTACCCTTAGAAGGAACATCCAATTAGTTGATGAAAGGGAAGGCATAAAGGGAAGATTAGAGGGTTTCGGCCAAGGGATAGAAAGCCTACACGCCAACCCCAAAAGTGCACATTCCCAATGCAATCTACATGGGGAACTCCGAGAGGTGTCTCGGCCAAGGTGAAAGGAAGAAGGAGGAACCTTGCCACTTATCTTACATGCAATGGTTTTCAACCACCAATGAGAGAGTGAGGGATTTTCTATAAAAAGGGAGGAAGACCACACGTCCAAGGGCTTCTTCTTTTTTCAAATTTCGAAACCTACATGCTCTTGCCCTCTCCATATAATTCTCTCATATTTTCTTGAGGATTCTCTCAGTTTCTCCTTAACCAAACAAGAGGATTTTTCTATTCCAAGATGGGATTACAGCACACTAAACCTAGTGAAGGTAAGAATTGGTTTTTCTTCTAAGTTTCACGCACACACCACTTGTTCCAAAATGAAAATGAGATTCAAATCTCATTAGGTCAAAGAGGAAGTTAGAACACCCACTTTTCTTTAAATTTCTTAAGAAATGGTTTTGGGGTTCTTTAGAAACCTTTGATGCCGAATATAGAGGAAAGTTTTGTTCACTATGATTTTTGGCCACCACTCATATCTTTGGTTATTTTAGGATTTTCTGAGAATGAAATGAAGAAGGTTTTACTCCAAAAACCCTAGAGGCTGAATGCAAAATAGGCAAGTATTGCCCTAGAAACTTACACTTACACTTTAGAACACGAAGTGAAGTTTTTAGTTGCTTTTCTAATATGGAATAATCAGATTTACAGCTTGCTAATATTATTATACATGGAATTTTTTTTGTAAGTATACACTCAACCTACTTTGGTTAACTCTTGTATATGATTGTGTAGATCGTTTTCATTTCCATGTTCGTTTTGTTGATTATCTCTTGCTTGATTTCTTGATTTTGCTATTATGATCTTGTATCAATCTATGGAAGGAATTACATGTTTGGAATTGTGATGAAAATGCCATGAAATACTAGGTATATGTTTCGGTTTTCACATGTTTAAAATTGAAGAACTATGTGCCATAATGTTTCGGCCATAACATGTGTTGTATGTTTCGGATGTTAGTTAAATGTCATGATTTCATGCTTTGTTATATCTTGCTTTGATTCCTATGTCATATGCTTGAAGATTGGAACATGTTTAAGTGATGAATCTCATGATTTTACCCCTAAGTGTTTCGGCCTAAGCATGTTCTCATGATTCCATGAATGAGTTTGGATGTTTCTTGTATTCCATGTAATCATGCTATGATTTGAGCATGTTATGCTTGGTTAATTCATGCATGGCATTCCATATGTCACATGTCAAGTATAAGTATGAAGTTCTTAAATTCCATGTCTCTTGCATTTGGGGAAATGTTTTCCAAAAAAAAGTAGTTCTTTTAAAAGAAAAAGAGTCAAAAGGTTCTTTCATGAACTGTAGGGATGGTGGTTGAGTTTTGCTTGAAATTCCCGCCTATGGTGCATACAGTAGGATGGTGGTAAGCAGGAATGATGGTTAAGTCCTGCCTACAATGCATACGGTAGGAATAGTGGTAAGCAGGGATGGTGGTAGTCCCACCTACGATTCCCGCCTATAGGTCGGTGATAGTACAATGACTAGCAGGAACACGCAGCGTAAGAAGAGAAGCTGTGTTGTGTCCACCCTCTGAATAAGAATAAGAGCTCATGTGATAAGAATCACTCAATGCAAACCTTGTGATATGTCTCTGAAAGAAAAGCTTTTGATTAAGATCAACATGAAAAGAAAGTCAAAGAAGTTTTATGAAAAGGTCAAAGTCTGTCTCTGTACAAGTCTTTTGAAACTGGTCAATGCATATGTCAAGTTTCTAGTCAAGTATATGTTTGATGCACGCATCTCATGATGTACCTCTCGTATGCTTGTTTTGATTAAGGTATGTTGTGTGATTACTTGCTGAAATTTTTCGAAATCACATTGTGGTAGTTTACACTACCATTCCCCAAACCGAAATGGTAGAAGTTGTTACAAGAATAGAGGACGACGCCTATGACAAAGAGGAAAAGGACGACACCTCCTCCTCTGGAGAGGATTGTGCCTAAAGTGGCCACTAACTGGCTTGAGTTCTCCATCTGGGAGCATCTTGAGGCCATCGACCAGGAGATAACTAGTATTTTGAAATCTATTGCAGAGTTCAGACGGCGTTACAATTAGGATCATGATAAGACTATGGAGAAGCATGTGAAACCTTAACTCTAAAGGAAAAAGAAAACTAGCCGTTTTGTTTGAAAGAAAAAAAAAAGAGAGAGAGAGAGAGAAAGGGGCTCATGGTTTTAGGCATCAACTTTTGAAGAAATTTTATGTTTTGATATGGTCCCGTATGTTTTGGGAGACAAACTTTAATACTTGATACTTTGATATATTTTGTCTTATGCTAAATTTCTATGGACATGGACAAAGTGTTAATGCTTTTGTAATTAGTACCATGTACTTTGCAATTTCTATTTGGGCATTGTTTAGAATTTCTGACCCTTTATTTATTTTTCGCTACAACGTTATATTGCATACTGCTAGTGCACTTAAGTGCATAGCATATTATCTGTCATGTATGAGAGGTATGTAGCCTTGCGTTACATGTCCCGTCATTTCAGTCTCTGTCCAATCTCAAGTGAGGGCTAGGGGTGCCACACAATACCAAAAATATTTCCAACTAATAACTCCATATCTCTATGTAAATTTAACTAATTGTAGACTAATTAAATTCTTTAGATTTTTCTTGAAAATACACTAGTCGCGGTAAAGCATCTCTACTTTCACTCAACTAATGGTGTTTAATCCTAGAGCTTTAATCACAAATCACCTCTTGGTCTCATTGCAATCCAAAAGATCAAACAATAGTTAGTTAGAAAATTATAAGTATTAAGAATAAGGAATAAATACTCAATCATGGAAATATTGAAAATAAAATAACTTGGAATATAAATTGTGTGTTCAGTGCTAGGTTACATCAAACCTCTAGAAAATGGAATTAGTTCATAATGAAATTAAAAAGAAAAAGAATAAAACTGGTGTGCTTTGTTGAAGTCAGTTGATGAAGCATGCGGCTCTCGCCTTTGGTCCCCCAGATCTTCCACCTTGAAAGAAATTCAAATAATAAACTCAGAACTATCGAAACCTAAGCTCAGACTCTCTAAAACTCAGAACAAAACTCCGATTCAGAACTCCAAACCCCTATTCATCCCACAAGTCGAGATTAAATAGATGTCAAAATTCAAATTTGGAAATAAGATAATGGCGGCTACAATCTAGCCTAAAAATCTAGAAAATAATTTCTAAAGATAGATGTTAACATAAAAGGAAATTATTCGAAGAATAATGGGATTATCTGAAATGGAAGAGATTCAGTGATATGTAGCTTGAATTGCGGAGTTCGGGAGGATTTGGTTGCCAATAGATTGATTTCGAAACTCGGATTTTGTGGTCAGTAGCAGATTGATCCCGGTTGGGAGGAATTATCCCACCAAGTAGATGTCGTGTGCACTGAATATAATTGGCGTGGAGGTCACAAAGACCACACGACCCTCTCCTCGCCTACTGAGTGGAAAGACTCCCGATCGGGATGAAAGACTCCTCTCGCCTTCTCTAGTTGTTGCACACGATGTCGTTTAGGTTGGTCTTTTAAGTTGGTCATTAGACTAGTCACCCAATCTAAGTGCCTAGAGCTTTGTTGCCAAGTTTTCGCGCCTTTTGGTCGAGAGTTTCCTCGCCTACCGAGAGGTAAGGGTTCAAAGCATCTTGAACTTTCCCCTTCATAACCAGTTGGATACAGGTCCCCGGACTTGCCGACCTTTGTGCACCACAAGCCCAGTCCCTTGACTAGCCTCGATGCATCAGTTAAGGGCAAGAGTTGACTGAGCTCTCCCCTTCACGGCCAATCGAGCACGAGTCACCTCACTTGTCGACCTTTGCACAGTACTTGGTCGCGATGCATTGGCTAAGGGGCAAAGTCTCTCGAGCTTAGCCCTTCACAGCCAGTTGGACCCAAAAGTCAGATGACTTGCTGACCTTCGTGCACCACAAGCCCAATCCCTTGACTGGCCGCGATGCTTGGGCTAAGGGCTAGAGCCTCCCAAGCTCCCCCCTTTTACAGCCATCGCGGACCACACAAGCCAGTTAGCCTCCCAATGATTGTGAATTGCACGCGGGGTCAGGCTTGCAGTGCGGAGACCAAAAATCTAAGCAAAGTAGAGGAAAATGACAAGAGAAGACGCAAATGCAAAAAACACAGTTATAAGAATGGGCCCAGCTTTGTATTTATATATAAATTCAGATTACATCAAAAGCCCAATTGAGCCCTTACACTCGCAGGCCCCGATGGAGGTGGGCAAGGAAGACCGTTAGAGCCCCCGCGAGGAGGGCCAAAAGAGCTCGGTGAGAGGTGGTACCATGCCCGCCAAAAGAGGATTTGGGTGAGGGTCATCGCGACAGACTTGTGGATGCCTGGCGTGAGAAAGGCAATGAGGCTTGATGAGTAGAGCTGGGATGAGAATGGTGGCCCCGACCTCTCGACCCACAGGCATCCCAGGCATCGCTCCCCTCAGTGTAAGGCCGTTTAGCACTGTCGTCCCTCGCAGGAGGAGAACCTTGGCGATGTTTGATGTGTACATCAGAAATCAACACGTCAGTCTCAGTCCATCCAGGGTGAGGGCCACCCAGGACAGTTTGGTTTCCACTAAGAATTCCTCCCTTTTAGACAATTTGATGGAAAGGGACTGGCTGGTCGACACATGAGCCCAGACGGCCCGAACGGGAAACTCTTGGTGAACTTCCTCGCCTTCGGGGTACTCCCATCTAGAACCAGAAATGAAGAAGAAGTGCCTCTGCCACTCCTTGATGGACAAGTAGCATTTCTCCAATGTCACAAAGCGCCTCTCGGAGGCCCTAGATTGGAAGCTGCACAAACTTCCATCAAGTTGGATGATTCGATAGATTGACAGGAACTTCCGTTCGGTCAGATCGGGGTAATCCTCGGAGCCACCACCCAGAGCCTAGTGAAAGAGTATGAAGCACACCACCATGATTCGCCATGCATTGGGATGGCATTTCACCGGAGCGAACCCTAAAAAGTTGAGGATATCACGGATTGGGCAACAAAATAGTGATCGCAACCCATTGGAGAACATCAATGGGAACAAAGCTACTCGTGTGGCCATCCCATCCGCATCCATCGTGGAAACATGACGACCAAGAATCTCCATTACCGCCTCGGAAGGGATGTTAAAGGACTGCCTCCACACTCGGAGATCGTCACCTGTGACGGGCGAGGCCCAGTTCGTCCCAGTGAAAGACAAAAGCCAACCCTCATAGTCACTGGAAGTAGCCATGGAAACGATAGTGGAAGGGCGAAAAGCCTAGGAATTTGAGAGAGATTTGGAAGAAGGAGAATGAGACAATTTTGGGGGAAAGACAAAGAAATGGGAAACAGGGGGGAAAAGGAGGATTTAAATAGGAAGCAGTCATGGAAAGTGAAGTGACAGGGGCTTAGAAGACAAGGGGACGTGACGGTGGGAGAAGGCAAATAGACGGGAAGGATGACATCAGTAGTTGCCAATTGACAACATAACAGCGCGATCTGCAGGGAGAACGAGGCTTCCCCAAGAAGTCATGACGACCAGGCAATGATGGTAGGGGAACGCATCAAGACCCGAGTAACCTCAGGAACCTAGAAGGCATGATGCAATAAATGAAGGGTAATGATGGGTGATCGCATGGTCGGTACACACCAACTAGTGGCTCGAGACAAAGTTGGCACTTCGGGATCCAATGATCAGGAAGCTGGGGAGCTGCCCAAAAATTCACGTACATTAGTGACGGTACAAGTTGGGTCTTTAGAAATGAAATTCCCACCACACGCACGCTAGGAATTCGTGGGGTACTGTGAGCGGAGAAACCCCAAGGACCTGATCGGGATGGACGCTGGGCCCAAGCCCACTCACGGCGCCAGGAATAGGCTGGCCCAACCCAGGGGGTTGGTACCAAAGACATGAGCTTAAAAGCCCAAGTAAGAGCTAGGGGACCTGCGCAACCTGACACTGCACTAGGGAGACTGACTAGGCAGTTTGACGGACAAAGCATGTCCCTGTCCCTAACATGGTTGTCCAAGGCCACGCCACATTTAAGGGGATAGGGGTGAGCACGTGGCAAGAAGACCACGCTGCATTCAATGGGCCCACCTAGGTGTCAGCAATGATCCAGGCCAGACCCGACAGGCCTGGTGTAAAGCAAGATCCGACAGGGATGTGTGATCCCAGTACGGAACCACGTACTAGTCAGCGTCACCTCAGAACCCATCCAGACCAGGTATAAATACCCCTCACTCTGCCGAGAGAGGGGTTACTCTCTCATTCTTTTGAAACATCTCCTTGCTATCTGATTCTAGCCTTTCTTTCTCTCTTCATCTTCTACGACCGTCGACTAACTTGAGCGTTAGAGGTACCACGGCCCCCGAGCTCTCCCGTTCTCCTCCTTGTAGAGAAGAGCCTGAGTGCTTCTAGCGTAGAGTTGCCCAGGCACACAAAACACGACCTCAACATGTTCTACTAGCAGGTTAGTGTGGAAGACACAAATTCTGCATTGCCTATATGAAAAAGTTTATTTGTAAGATAAATTATTTTTAAAACATTTCTTATACAAGTCAAACAATGCCAAATCATCGATACAGAAAGTGTGTCCTACACACCGATTTATAATAAGAATTTTGTAATTATAACCATGTCAAGATCGATAGCATTTAGATGTGTTAAAATGCAAAGCTAATACTGAAAAATCTGCATAGCAACCCTAGCACCTAAGTACAAAAATATTAAAAATTAGAGAGAAAAACTTTGAAAAGTACATGATAAACTTTTTAAAAATCTAAAAGTAAGATAATTAAGACTAGAAAATGAACATAAGTTAGAAAAACATATATATCTAACAAATTATAAATTATTATTATTAATGTTAAATTGAAATGTGTATCGGTTAACATAAAAAATATATCTATATATATATATAAAACACATTAATTCAAATAAGACACTTAAGAATTAAATTAGACAAAAATAAAAATGAATTAGTCTTAGTTAGAATATTTAAAATTTAATTTTAAAAAAATAAATAGGATGATGATGTGGCAGATATACGACATGTTTTATAGTAGCCACGTGTAGCACATATAGGATCACAAATTCAACTGAAATTGGTAGAAAAATGACAAGAGCCGTTGTAGCACGAGGATGGCTGCCGACAAATTATAAAAAGTTTTTTTTATTTGTTTTGATTTGTTTTGATTCATTTTTTTCCTATCCTTAATTTTTTTTAAAAGTCCAAACATCATTTTTAAAAAAATACTTTTTTAATCACTAAGTTAAAAAAAAAAATTCATCGGGACACATCCTCGAGATGGATCCTCGGTGACTGTAGATTTATTCAAATGACAAAGAACTTCGATCCTTATTATGTGGTCAAGTGACTTGTAAGATTTTGACAAGTGAAAAGTAAGGAGACTTGGACCTTGACTTGAAGACCTCTTTCTTCTTCTCCCAACTTCTTTTCTTACCCAAACCAACACTTCCTTTCTCTCTCATTTCTTCAATGTTTTCACATTTTTTCAGCCCTCCATGGCTCCTCAAGTCACCTCCCGATTGAGATTCTTGCAAAAGCTTTCACAGGCTCCCCACCAAATAACTCAACACTCTGTTTGCAATCATCCTACACTAAAACTAGCACCACAAGAGGGTTTATTGTGGTTGAAGAAATAAAATTAAGAGTTCAAAACATTTAAATTTATTAACATTTTTAAGTTAGTAGAGCTAATCTTTGGTTGTAAATGAATATATGTGGTGATTGATGAAGGAAATTTATAGAGAAATAATATAGGGTTTCGGTTTGGAGTCTTGAATACAAATGTTAGGGTTGAAGAGTCTCTTTGATAAGCTACCTAATTGATGATGAATTGATATGATTTGAAGTGTGTGGAGTTGATTTTATTAAGGTTTGAAGTTAAAAATTGGGCAAGATAGAGTTTAGGGTTTCAACCAACATGACAAAAAAATTAGGATGTGAACTATTTTGTTAATAAATCATTTAATTAAGTGAATAAACTATAGGATTTGATGTTATAAGTACTGCGTAGATGAAATTTGATTAGGAGGAAAATTGAAGACACCATGAGAGTTACTTGCTGTTTGAATAGTGAGATGAGATGAAATAGTTTTAAATGAAAGTTAAAAGTTGAATAAAATATTATTAGAATATTATTTTTTAATATTATTATTGTTTTGAGATTTGAAAAAGTTAAATTACTTATTATATTTTGTGTGAGAATTTAAGAAAGTTGTAGTGATGAGATTATAGAGACACCCATTTCTCCCCATAAAAGGTTTAATAGAAGGAGTGAGGTAACTCCTTATAAAGCCCAGGATGAGTTTGTTCCTAAGCCGGATGAGACTTCTTAACACGCCCCCTCACGTGTGGGCCGGCATTTCCGATACCATCATCATGGGTAGGTCGCTAAAGCTCATCATTGGTCATAGGTTAACCTGTCTCTGATACCATATAGAGACACCCATTTCTCTTTATAAACGGTCTAATAGGAGGAGTGTGGTAACTCCTTATAAAGCTTAGGATGAGTTTGTTCCTAAGCCGTGTAGGACTTCTCAACACGCCCCCTCATGTGTAGGCCGGTATTTCAGGTATTTTCATTATGGGTAGGTCGCAGGAGCCCATTATCGGTCATAAGTTAACATGCTCTAATACCATATAAAGACACCCATTTCTCCCCATAAAAGGCCTCATAGGAGGAGTGGGATAACTCAGTATAAAGTCCAAGATGAGTTTGTTCCTAAGTGTGATGACCCTAGTTTTTCTAAACATAACCCATAGAATTCATTCTTGGTTGCCATGGCATTTTAGGAGCCTCAGTTACTTGGAAGGCCTTAGGGTCTTTGATCTAAGTGATTTGAGCCCAAGAGGGGAGTGACCCTAGATTTACCTTGTAATTTTCGACCCTATTTAGAAACCCAGGCCTAATGGCTTTAGACCCATGACCCAAATCTTAGTCACTAGTGCCATGTGTCATGCATGTGTTACACTATGAATCTAGACTTGATAGTGGGATAAAGGGGAGAGAGAAGTGTAGGAAAGCACCAAGAAGTGGCTTGCACGCCTAGACGCTTGTCTTGCCAAAATTCAAGTTCCAAGGTAGATTTCTTGGAAAGGGAAGCCCAGGGAAGAGAAATAGAGCTTTTCTAGAAACTTTGTATGGGAAACCGAAGGGAGGCACAAAGGATTTAGAATTTGGTCAGTTTTTGCCAAATGTCAAGTATGCACTAAGCTTCTAGAAGATTAGATGAAGGGACTTTTGTATCAGCGACAAATATGCCCTTAGGGTTTCGGCTAACACACACCCAAGCACCCAATTCACTTGCCACTTGTCACTTAGATTATTTTTAGACCAATGGCACATGAGAAGTCACCTAGAGAAGGAGCATTAGGAAGATGAAGCATCAGCTTGGGAAATGGAAGATGGAGTGGACAGCTAGGGCAATGACACACACCCAATGCACTTGTCATCCATGCCAAAGGTTACTTGTTGGGAAAAGGAAGAGGCATGAGATGTTTTACCAAGATACCCTTGAATAGATATTCACTTGCCTAAGGAAAGGAATGGCATAAAGGGGAAAGAAGGGGATTTCGGCCAAGGAAGGAGAAACCCTACACGCCACCCCCAAGATATCCCTTCCAATGCAATCCAAGTGGGGAATTCTAAGAGTCATTCTCGGCAAAAGAGAAAGGGGAAGAAGAAACCTATGCCATTTATCATCCATGCAAGGATTTTGGAAGCAACCAAGGAGGAAAGTGAAGAGTCTATTATAAAAAGGAGGGGTACACGCCTATGGGCTTTTCCCTTGCCATTTTTAGAATTTGCATGAACTCTCACTCTCTCCACACAATTCTCACATGTACACTTGAAGATTCTCTCATTTTCTCGTATTTTCTTTCCAACCAAACAAGAAGGATCCTTTCAAGAGAGAGGAATAGGGAGAGGATTTCAGCATCATCAATGATAGACAAGGTAAGGATCGGGTTTCTCTAAGTTTTGCACACACATGTCACTTTCTCAATCCAAAAGTGAGATTCAAATTTCTTAGGACTTCGAGAAGAATAGAACACACACACTTTCTACCTGATTTCTTAGAAAATGACTTAAGGTTTTTAAGAAACCCTTGAAGCCGAATAATAGGGGGGAGTTTCATCCTCCATGTTTTCGACCACCACATGTATTTTTGTTTTACTTTAGGTTTTGTTTTACTACATGAATAGAATAAAAGAGTTTTTGGCCTAAGAACTCTAAAAGCCGGATGGTTTAAGATCAAGTGATGCCATAGAAATCCTCACACACTCAAGAACATGAAATAGGCTTTTTAGATACTCTTTCTAATGTAGTATATTTGGATTTACAACTTGTTAGTATTTCTTTATACGGATTTTTATAAGTATACACTCAACTTACTCTTGGTTAATATTTGTATATAATTGTGTAAATCCTTTTATTGTTATGTTTGCTATTGTTTGCTTGTTTGAATATGCCTGTGTGATCTTAGAATATGAATATTACATGAATGGTATGATTCAGTTTTAAGATAAAAATGGCAAGAATGTCCTATGCATGTTTCGGTTTTAAGGAAAACATTGTGGTTGATTTGTGTTACTTGGTGATTCAACTATACCATGTCTTAGAAGTTTCGGATTTTGGCCAAACACCATGATTTTATGCTTTGTTTGTTATGATTTGATTTCTAAGCAAAGATGTTTGAAGAAGAAGCATATCTAAGTGATGAATCTTCATGTTTTGCATCTATATGTTTCGGCCAAGGCCCTTTTTCATGGGTCCATGTATGTGTTTTGATATCTCCTATGGTTTATGTTATCATGCTATGAAATGAACATGTTATGCTTGGTTATTTCATGCATGGTATTTCATATGTCATATGTCAAGTGTAAGTACGCATGTTATAAGTCTCATGTCACATGCATTTGGGGGAAAAGTGTTTTCAAAGACAATGTTTTCAAAGAAAGTGTTTTCAAAGAAAAGGGTTTAAAAGTTTTATCACGACCCCAAGTGCTAGGGCGGGGGAATGTCCTAGTGGAACTCCTCTGTCTACTCTGGAGTGCTTAAGAGTAGAGTGGTAACCCCTGGGTCAACAAAGTATTGTCGATGAGCTCCAAATGGATTCTTTTCAAAGAATGCTAGAGAGAGGAAGCGCCTAACGCTAGTTGGTACATAAGGCATGTAACCCGAAGAAGTAAGGTCGAGTTAATATGAATATCTATTTATGACATATTCATCACGGTGTATGGACCGTTGATGGTGCGATAACTAGCAGGAACACGTGGTGTTAAGGGGAACCGTGTTGTGTCCACCCTCTGAACAAGAATAAGAGCTTATGTGATAAGGATCACTCGATGCAAATCTTGTGATACATTCTAATAAGGCAAGTTCTGATTAAGATCACATGAATAAGAAAAGTTAAGAAGTTTTTCTGAAGAGTTAAGGTTTGTTACAAGTCAAGTTCTGGTCAAAGGCATAAGTCAAGTACGTGCCCATGCACGCATTTCATGATATACCTCTTGTATGCTTGTGTTAACTGTGGTTTGTTGTGTGATTACTTGCTGAGATTTCTTAAAATCTCAATATAGTAGTTTCCACTACCATTCCCCAACCGGAATGGTAGAAGTTGTGACAGGTATAGTAGACAACGACCATGACCAAGAGGAAGAGAACGACACCTCCTCCTCCGAAGAGGATCGTGCCTAAAATGGCTATAAGTCGGCTTGAGCCCTCCATTCTGGAGCGACTCAAGGACATCGATCGGGAGATCTCTGGAATACTTGAGTTCATTGCGAAATTCAGGCGGCGTAACAATCGAAACAAAGATAAGACCTTGGAAAAGCGTGTGAAGCCCGAACCCTTTTGAGGAGAAGGAGAAGGAGAACTTAAATTCAAAAGCAAATATGTGGGTAATAAATTCAAAAGCATGGTCATTTACATCACTTAGAGTTACCTCTCATTCTCCAAGAATATTCCTCTTAGAGAACACATTCTTGTAGGCTGTGTTTACTCCCTCACTCACAAACTTTGGTAGTTTTGATCTTTTGGTAGAAGCTGAAGGCTTAAACGTACTCTCCACTCCTTGAGAAGTACCAGTTCTTTTATCTGTTGCAATTAAATCAGTCTTACTAGTTGTGATGCCCCCAAATTTCACTTGGGATCAAATGGACATCCAAAGCGTGGGGACATGTAACATTGTTACTTGCCCCCATTCATGACATAGAAGATGCAATGTTTCTAACATGCATATAGCATTACGCAATATTCGCAGCCAAAAATCTTTTTCTTGAACAATACTATGTGCCAAATTTATAATATCCCAAATAGTTAAAATATAATCCATGTATACTTAACAAAATAAACATCCAGGATTACAGCACTGGTCTTAGAAGACTGTAATCTCAAAACAACGGAGATCTAGCTCCATAATTAGATTGTCAAAATATACTATTGGACTAGTTCGTTAAGTAACTCGACTAACGATGCCGGAATACTATCCAAAGACCTAACTATGGAGGCTGCAAGCTCCGTGTTGCATCTACGGCGTCTAGTCAACCTCCTCCAGTCTGCCAGTGTCTGTTCCCTGCTTTGATCCTGACACATCACCTACCATTCGAGGGGAATGGTAGTTGGGATTACCATGGTGAGATTTGATTACAAATCTCAATAAGTTAACAGGAAACTTCCACACAGGTTAATGATGCAGGGATGGTAGTAAAAGCATGAATGCATAATCAAAGTTGTAAGTAAGCATAGTATAACTTGACTTATAGCATGGCGTAAATGACATAACTTAAATTGAAACTGAAACTTAGCTTGACGTGACATGACATGTACGTGAATTTAAACATAATATGGCCAAGCAACATAGCATGAATTTGAACTTGCAACATAACATAGACTTGAAACATAGTATAAATGTGAACACACATAATTTGAACATGAACTTGAACATAACATAAATCTGAGCAAAACATAACATAAATGTGAACTTGAAACATAACGTGAATGTGAATGTGAACATAACCTGACATGAACGTAAACTTGAACATAACATGAACCTAAACATCACATGACATAAATGTGAACTTGAAACATATCTTTATCTCATGGGGTCACCATAATAGAGTAGTCTTATCTCATGGGATTACCATGATTGCGTATTCTTATCTCATGGGGTTACCATTATTGAGTATTCTTATCTCATGGGGTTACAATGATAGCGTATTCTTATCTCATGGGGTTACCATGATTGCGTATTCTTATCTTACGGGATTATCATGATTGAGTATTCTTATCTCATGGTGTTACTATGATAGTGTATTCTTATCTTATGAGGTTACCATGATTTAAAAATAACTATGAATTGAACAATAACTTAACTGTACGAAAACGTATATGAACGTAAGTCGAAAGACATGACGTACTTGATAGAAAATATTTTGTAGCATGATATATTTGCAACTTATAGCAATACGTGACAAACTAGATTGTGTAACAAATAAACATGTAATGACATGGTATGGCATGACATATATAACAATATACGAACATGAACTGTAGTTTCCTTACCCATCACACATACATAGTAAACTGATATTAAGTTAAGAGTTAATTTACCTCAATCGTCGCATTCTACGAGAATAAAATGCGAAACACAAGGAACTTAAAATAGTGATTCTAAAAATTATAAATTTAATCACTAACAATCAGAAGCATGAAACAAGCTAACTTAGAATAAAATTACCATTTTATCACTACATGTGGTAAAATAACTATTTTACTCCTAACTTAAGGATTTCACATCCTAACTCTAAAAATTTCTAAAATTTACATTCCTCATGTAAATTTTTTCTTAAACTCAAATATTAACTCAAAAAAATTTAAAACAAATAACAACTATGGAAAACACACTATGGCCGAAACATCCATAGGATTTTTCTCCTGATTTTTGTTGCACTTCTTCTAATTTCAAAACTCATGATTAAACTATATTTTTGTAACAAAGATCTATAATCGTTTGATTGGTCAAATGTTGTTTAAACCCCAGAAAGGTCGTTCTAGGTGATAAACTAGAGAGTGTGTTATATTTTGAAATTTTTGACCAAGCTAATTGATAGATCTTAGTCCAAAATTTTTGTGGAATATTACTAACATGTGTATATGATTGTTTGTTGAGAATTTGTTGCATGAAAAAAGCTTTTGAGGAAAGATATTCTTAGATTTAGAAACTTAGAAACTGGAATAGGCAAAATAGATTCCGTTTTGAGAAAATTTAAATCTTTTATGGTTTAATCTTATTCCAAGGGCTTTGATATCTTTATTTGTAGATCCTAAGTCTCTTATATAGATGTTAGAATGTTAGTTTGAAGATATTTGATGATAAATTTAAAAATATGAATTTTTATGCAATGAGATATTCAGATAGGCCAAAGTGTTGAGGATGCAAGAAAAGTCCTAAATTCTTTTACTACTTGGTAAGTGATTCACACCAATAGAGGTACTAATACGGTAGCTCATTGTTTGGCTAAAGATGCCCTTAATCTTGATGAAGACATGTATATTTTGGAAGATTTTCTTCAACGTATTCAGTCCACTATTATCAGCAATAAGTCTTCAATTATGAGTAAAGATCAGTTTCATTTTTTTTTAAAAGTACTTTGATAATAACGGTACTGTGGTTCTTTTAGTTCTCAGTAAAAAAGAAAAAAAGAAAAAAGGCCAAGTCAAACCATTTCCACAACTTTTCGACCAAATTTTTGTATTAAAAAAGCATCTCCAAGTTTTGAAAGAGGAGATATGTTAGTGGTTGGATTGATTCACATGGTGTTGTCTGTCCTATAAAAAAACTATGTTAGTGACTCCGTGAGTCGTGACCACCTACGAAAGCACCACCTTATCTATCTATATTTTTTTTCTCTCTTCTTTCTTCAAGTTTTTCTTATGATTTTAGAGGTTTTTGGTCCATCCTTCTTGATGGAAAGTTACCTTTGAAAAACAATTCGATTAGATAAACTCAATTTATTTTGAGTCGATAAAAAATCAAATATTTTAAACATTCCCATGATCGATTCAATAACTCATCTAATTAATTCTAGACTAATTTAAATAGACTCTAATTTATTTAAAAGAAGTTATATTTGTAATCATGGTGTGTGTAAAGTCCGTACAATCTCTTTAGAAAAAAATAATAAATACGGTATCCACATAGAAATAAATTAATTTTTTAATAGTAAACCACATTCTTTTTTAAAATGATTGTGTGGCGTTTGCGCACTCTACGATTGCATGTAGTATTTTTTATTATTTAAAACCTTGTTTATTTTTAAATTGCAATATTATATTTCCTTCCACATTCTTAATGAATAAAATAGGAAAAATGTAACATGGAATTCTTTATTTTATTTATTTGAATATAAAAAGTCGAAAAACAATGAGTATTTTGTGTTAAACTAGGAATGATCTCCACAAAATACTACCATTGTCATAACCTTCTAACAAGTTATTTATCTTTTCAATAGACAATAATATTTTTATGAAAGACATGAATTTGCATTCTTAATAAAATTATTTAGATTCATCTCGTTTTATGATGTTTTAATATTTTTTTTTATCAACATTCAAAAAAAAAAAATTGAAATGAAAAAGAAAGGCCGGCTCCCATATAAGGTTGTTATTAGCGTTCGCTTCATTTTCGCAACAACAATGCGACTTTACTCGCGCGGTCTCTTCCACGTTGGTCGTATAGCATCTCACCGTGTAAGCCCTCTCTCTCCGAACACCTTGAACCCCATTAACCCATTTATCAATACTATCAATGTTTCGTCATCGCATGGTTCTTTCCTTGATTGCCCTTTGATTTGGTTGACCAGCTTTCCTTTCATAATCAGATACCCTTTTGTCAGCAAATCAAGTCCCAACCATATTTTTGATGATATTAGTAAAGAATCAATTTGTAATATTATTCAAATTATTCAACAAGAGCAGTGGGATGACAATAGGATTATCTGTTTGTTTGACTCGGCGCTGGCGCCTATATGGATGTCTAGGGCTTTGGTGGAATTGAAAGGGGATCCAAGGTTAGCTTTGCGGTTCTTCAAATGGGCGGGAAGCCGACTCGGGTTTTGCCACACCACGGAGTCATATTGTATCTTGATCCATATATTGTTTTACGCGAGAATGTACTTCGACGCCAATAGGATTATTAGAGAGTTAGTTTTGTTGAGGTGGGTTTTGCCAGGTTGCCATGTGTTTGACGTATTGTGGTCGACAAGGGGTGTTGTTTGGGTTCGAGGGTTTGGTGTGTTTAATGCTTTGTTTAGTGTTTTGACTGGGCTAGGAATGCTGGAGGAAGCGATCGAATGTTTTTTGAGGATGGAGAAGTACAGGGTTTTGCCAAAACCTCGGTCTTGTAATGAACTTTTGCATAGGCTTTCAAAGTCAGGGAAGAGGGAATTGTCGAGGAAGTTTTTTAAAGATATGGTTGGGGCTGGAATTAGTGGTTCGGTTTTCACATATAATATAATGATAGACAATATGTGCAAAGGAGGAGATTTGGAAGCCGCTAGAAGCTTGTTCGAAAAAATGAAACAAACTGGCCTTATGCCCGATGTTTTCACATATACTTCTCTTATTGATGGATATGAAAAGGCAGGCAAGAGGGAATTGTCGAGGAAGTTTTTTAAAGATATGGTTGGGGCTGGAATTCGTCCTTCGGTTTTCACATATACTATAATGATAGACAATATGTGCAAAGGAGGAGATTTGGAAGCCGCTAGAAGCTTGTTCGAAAAAATGAAACAAACTGGCCTTATGCCCGATGTTGTCACATATAATTCTCTTATTGATGGATATGGAAAGTTTGGATTCTTGGATGAATCGGTAAGTATATTTGAAGAAATGAAGGATGCAGGTTTCGAACCTAATGTAATAACATATAGTGCTTTAATTAATTCTTTCTGTAAATTTGAAAGAATGCCTCAAGCTTTTGAGTTTCTCCATGAGATGAAAATCAATGGGGTGGTACTGGATGTTGTAACTTATAACACATTAATCGATGCATTTTGTAAGGAAGGGATGATGCAAGAGGCAATTAAATTTTTTGTTTCCATGAGACGCTTTGGTCTTCTGCCCAATGAAGTTACTTACACTTCTCTGATTGATGCAAGTTGTAAATTAGGCAATCTAAATGATGCTTTGGAGCTGGCTAATGAGATGATGCAGGCAGGAGTTGACTTGGACATTGTCACCTACACAGCTCTACTGGATGGTCTTTGCAAAGGTGGGAGGATAAAGGCAGCGGAAGAAGTCTTTCAGGCAATGCTGAAAGCTGGAGTAATTCCTAACCAGAAAATTTATACTGTCCTTGTTCATGGTTATATTAAGGCTAGTAAAATCGAGAGTGCTATGGATATGTTGACAGAAATGAAGGAGAAGAGCATCATACCCGATATAGTGCTGTATGGGACAATCATTTGGTGCATGTGCAGCCAAAATAAGCTTGAAGAATCTAAGCTTTTAATCAGGGAAATGAATGCCTGTGGTGTAAGTGCAAATCATTTTATATACACAACCCTTATGGATGCTTATTTCAAGGCAGGAAAAACTGCAGAGGCTCTCAATCTACTCCAGGAGTTACAGGACTTGAATATTGAGGTCAGCGTTGTTACTTATTGTGCACTAATTGATGGTTTGTGCAAAATGGGATTGGTTGAAGAGGCAATCAAGCATTTTAATAGCATGAACGACATTGGTATGCAACCTAATGTTGCAGTTTATACAGCGTTAATTGATGGTCTTTGTAAAAATAATAGTATTGAAGCAGCCAAGAAGCTGTTTGATGAAATGCTGGACAAGGGTGTGATTCCTAATAGAAGTTCTTACACAGCTTTAATTGATGGGAACTTAAAGCATGGGAATCTTCAGGAAGCTTTGAATTTGCGAGACATAATGATTGATTTGGGTATGGAGTTTGATCTGCCGGCATATACTTCCTTGATTTGGGGTTTTTCTCGGTGTGGCGAGGTGCAACGAGCAAAAGATCTGTTTGATGAGATGATTCAGAGGGGTCTCCATCCTGATGAGATTCTGTGTATATGTCTATTGAGGAAGTATTATGAGCTGGGCAAAGTGGATGAAGCCATTGAATTGCAAAATGAGATGGTCAGAAAGCGTCTAATTACTTGCAGTGATTATCTTGAAGTTCCTACTTTACAAACTTGAGAGAAATATATTTCCAGCCTTACCTTTCCTAAATGGGAATATGAGAAGTAGGCTGGTGCTAATATTTATTTGCATTCTGTCTTTTTTTTTTTTTTTTGGAAATCTTTTTTTTTTTTTTTTTGTGTATAAGTTATTGGTATTCTCTTTCAATTCTTCAAGGGAATTATTACCTGGAGTTACTCTCACTATTAGTCAATGGCCTTCGAAGCCGCTTTGCATCGCCCCTACAAGAATTGTCGCATTATCTTAGGTAGTATAGCTGTCTTCGTACGGTTCTTTTCTCTTGTACCATAGTTATGGTTCTGAGCTCGAGCATCTTGAATAGATTAGCCAAAGCTAAATGATATTTTTGATCAATGTGAAATGAATTTGACTATGAAAAATTCTTTGCATCCGCCGGTTGGCCAACACACACATCCCACACGTTATGTGGCAGGCCGGGTTCAGTATACCGGAGAGAAAATTCGAAATCCCCCCCCCCCTCCCCCACTCGGTCCCTCCCTCTCGTTCCCTCCCTCCCTTTCTCTTCCACTCGACGAAGGCCCCCCATGCCCTAGCTTCGAAGACCCAGAAACCCCCATCCCCACTCGGGCCCTCCCTCTCCTTCTCTTCCACTTGACGAAGACCAAAAAAAACCTCGACCCCATCAGATCTCTCATTCTCTCCCACTCGACGAAGACCCCTCCCACAGAGATGCTTCCCTCCCGAATCACCCTCGGATCTCTCCTTCTCTCCCACTCGACGAAGCCCCCTCAGATGCATCCCAGAGTGCATCCCGAGTCGATTTGATCGTCTCAATCCCATCTCCCGAAGACCCCTCAATCGTTCGCACCCCACTCAACGAGGCCCCCTCAGACCCCCCCTAGCGAGCTCAATTCGCTCCCGAAGCCCCCTTCAGACCCAGAAACTCAGAACCAAAGGTGCGTGCAGAAACTGAGGACCAAAGGTGCGTGCAGAAACTCGGGACCAAAGGTGCGAAATTATTTTGCTGACCCTTCAAAATTTTGGGATACCGCATTTGTTCTCTGTGATTCTAGAGTTTACACCGTACATTTTTGCTCTACCATTTTGACTTCGGTAAGCCCTCATTTTTCTTCTCTGTTATGCTAACATGTTAGATATTGATATGCTTGGATAATTTGTATTGATATATTGTCTATTGACATGCTTGGATGCTGTGATTTGCAGTGTATTAAGCTTTATGTTTCTGAAAAATGCAAATCATAGTTGCTGTGTATTAAGCTTTAGGTGTCTGTTTGGTTAAAAGTTTTTAAATTGCATTGCACCCGGTGGTTGCAAGGTGGAGTGGAGTGGTGGTGGTGGGCCATTTTGCAACACGTTCATTTTTAATAAAGAACTAATTACTAACTCTCAAATGTTTTGACTTTTGTCATTGCAATTGATATTTTATACTTGTATGCATCTTAAGCACAAATGCAATTAATCTAGAACATCATATTGAGACACTAGACCCTTGCCTTTTTAACTGCCACTTTCTTTTGTTTCCTTCATTTATGGTCTTGTAATGTAGATCTACTAATATTTTGAAATCTAGTATGTTGCCCTTGATATTTGGGAAATAACTTTTCATGATGTTTGCCTTTTAATAACTGAACTCAGCAGGGTCTATTTACTCTGCTGAAGTGAAACGTAGAGTGAATTTTGGGTTGGCAGTTACATGATTGTATTGTTTTTACTTTCAGTTTTTATTTTCTTGACTTTACTGTTTTCAGTTATCGGCTACTGTAAACGTTAATTACCTCAAGATTTTTTTTCCAAATATTGTTTGGAATTAATGTCTTGTAGTGTAAGAATATATATAAATCTTAACCAATGTAAAGAAAAAAGGATTAATTAGATCCATAATCTGATTTGGCTGTTCCTGACTTATGGTGGTTGGGGGGTGATTTTGGGAATGAATCAGGAAGAAAGGAGCTAGGTTTGATCACTTGATTGGCTTGCTAGCTAGGCATGCACCTTCTTTTCTTTGGGTTGAGAACCTGGAAGGTTTTGTTGGAGAATCTTGGCTATACTTTTTTTCATTTATTATTCTTATTATCCGATTAAGAAGTAGAAATGAATGCCTTCAAAACTAAGGTCCTGATTTATGATATCAAACCTAATACATTAAAACTACTCGAGTTTGTGATCTTGCATAGAACTTAGAGAGGAAGAAAACAACCTTATGGTTTTGCTTACTAGTTTGATCACTCTTGGTTAATGCAACTTGTTAACATTGACTTTTATTGTATAGAGTTCTGCCACAGAGCTCATTGTTAGAACCTTATGATTCTTCCTTATTGAGTAAACTAAGTGTTTTATGCTTTATTAGATGTGTAATGTAATAATAAAAATTGTGTTTTATGTTTTATGCTCATTCTTCCTTATGTAATGTAAACACTTTATTAGATGTGTTTTACACACCGGATTAAGAATAAAAATTGACAATGAGAGGGAATGAATGCAAAAGCCCAAACCAAGTATCTATTATCAAAAGTGAATAATATTTTGAATGTTTAAATATCACTCCTCCACGACTAGTTCTAGCATCAGTTCCTCTACAATTATCTATCATAGAGGTTCTTACTTTCTAATGCGCCTATGTAGATAGGGCATAGAGACTTTGTACTTGACAGTTGTTGGATTAATAATACTTGTTTACTTATCAAAATACAAAAGAAAATCTATCATAGAGGTCCCATGTACTAAATAAGCTAAATACATTCTCACAGCTTACTAAGAGACAATTCAATGTATGATAAATAGACCATTTGATCTGTAGTTCTCTGAAAATATAATGAGCAGCTTGCCTTTTTTTGTTCTAATCATTTTCTCACATTTATTTGTTCTTTGTTCATTTTATGTATTCTACATTTAAACATAGCTACTACCGGAAATCTTGTTTATGTAAGTACAATGAGAAAATCTTTGCAGCAGCCACTATTTGGCTGCATTATCTAAAATGAGAGAAATGCCAATTTGCATCTAGTATGGCTAGTAACATAGCATTGTGTGATAATTGGAGGAAAAATGTAAATTCTCAAATTGCATCCAGACCTTGATTGCTTGGTATATCAGTTGAAGTTTCCTTACTCCTGTTTAATAGACAGATCAAAATGCTACCTCTCTCGCATCTACTTGGCTTCTCACTCACTCATTCCTATTAATTTGTTATTATCTGTCATTAAAAGAGTTGAGAATCAGGCAACCAAACACTCCTCTTTGGATGCGTATCATCGTTTCTTATTTGATATTTCATTTTAGTTCTTGCTATTCTTTCGTTCTCAACTTTTTTGGGTTACCAAAATTAAGCTCAAGGGCTATTACTTTCTGAAACCATCATTTTTTATGTATGAAACGTTGTTACAACAATCACAATGTGTTTTTAGGGCTAACTTTTTTGAGCTACCTAATTGTTGACGTCATAGTTATGCATTGGATGTGAATGTGGAGAGGGCAGAGGATGTGCTGACTCCTAAAAAACTACTGCAATTGGCAGCAGATCCTGCTAATCAACCAGCATTAGATGTTCGTCTGCTGCAGGTATGAATTTTCATTTAGATGTATCTAGACTTTTTTAACTATGTTGCTGTCTTTTAAGAAGGTGGTCTAGAAACAACCATAAATTGTGCCTGTTACAATTTATTTGCTTGTACCTCAATTTTGGATTGACACAAAGGAAAATCTATTTCTACTTCCCCTGCAATCAATTAATCTCTTTTCTCGGGTCTAAAATGACTTTACATGTCTAGAAGATAAATCCTACTATGTTAGTTTTTATCGTGGAGCTTTAAAAACATTAAATAGAGTTAGTTCTGAACATGCAAAAAATGATCTTAAAGAGTCTGATTCTACATCTTTTCTTTTCCTAGTAGAAATTATTTACTTTAGGTATTTCACTTGAAGCTCATCCTATTACGAGGCTTGGTGTTCGCTGAAACTGGGCCCATAATCTTGTAAGATCCTTTATATATATAAATATGAAAGACGTAAGAAATGGCGATCGCGTTGGGACTCAAACAATTAATCTTATAAGATCTTTGAGGCGTTCTGAGGAAAACATAGATAGGATAAAAATAGGAAAAAAAAAAACTTCTTGGTGGTTAACAGTAACTTTTAACCAGTCCAATTAATGGGACTCAAACAACTAATGGTTTTGTTTCTGGATGATGCATATCTAGTATTAG
Organism: Pterocarya stenoptera; assembly: GCA_003123785.1. Lineage (NCBI taxonomy): Eukaryota > Viridiplantae > Streptophyta > Magnoliopsida > Fagales > Juglandaceae > Pterocarya > Pterocarya stenoptera. The sequence continues at coordinate 57,392 of QEOT01003320.1, read as the reverse complement.
CTAGAGATTGGAGGTTGCTGTAAAAGCAATGATGTTTTGATGTGTGATTAGGTGATGTTTTGAAAGTAGATGTAAGCAAATGTAAACCAGCACACTTACACCCGTTTCTTCCTCGCCTCATTAAACTTAAATTTCCATTTTAGTTGATTTGAGGTGATTAGTCAATGCCAAAGTTGGTTGCTGCTCTTATCCAACGCTTAGTAGAATAGAATGCATGTTCTCTTCATTTACCTAGGTTGGGTTTGATTACTTTGAAATAGACCATGCATGTGGTTTTACTTTATTCACACTAGTTAATAGAAAATCAGACTGTATGGCTTTCTATTATCAGTTAAACACCCTGGTTTGACAAGCAATGCCAAATTTTCTGCTATTGCAGTGAAAGCAGACTGCTCGATGAGATATGAGTAAATCTCAATGTGATAAATGTTTTCTTCTTCTTAAATTTTGTCTCTATAATCTAATTTGGCATGGGGCACATTTTAAATGTATGTCTATTTATGTGGTTGGCATATGGAACATCTTAAAATGTAGACAGATATCAGTTGGTGACAATGATTGTGTTAATTTTTCAGTGATTCTAGTGATTTTTTTAATCACTAGAATTGTGTTAATCTTGGTTTGGGTACTTTGATTAGGCTTGGTTTGGATAGTGAAAGTGTTTGAGAATATTTGTGAATAGTAGTGAAAAAGTAATAATAGAATATTGAATAGTAGTAAAAAGTAGGTGAAAAGTAATGAATAGTAGAAAAAGTAGGTGAAAAGTAATAATAAAGTAAAGAATAGTAATGAGAGTGTTTGAGAGTAGCTGAGGTACTCTTGGTACCCAAACTATCATCATTGGGTGAAGCATTCTCTCTCTCTCTCTCTCTCTCTCCCTCCCTTCTAGCACAAACTAATTAAAAGTTTACAATAGAACATTGTGAAACCTTATATTTTATTGCACCTCTAAAAATGTCTGTTTTAAGTTACATGCATCTATCTAAATTATGGAACATTGTGATGCCTTATATTTTGTTTTACCCTGCGGTTGTGGCATGTAAGTATGCTTTAAAATTTGAAAGATCGAACAATTATTGGTTCAGCGATTAAATAGGGTATTATGATACTAAGAATGACACTAATTATAGTGGAGATTTTTTTGGGTGAGGTTTAGGAACTAGGAAAAGGATAAGGCTGGGTGGGCATTTATTTGGGGGAAGTTTAATGTTGAGGTTTTAGGCTTTGATCATTCATGCATTGAATTCATCAACAATAAAGGGACCGATTGTTGGATGTATTAGTATCGGTCAACTGAAATAATTATAAAGAAAAACTCTCTCGTTGCAGTCGCCTCGTGCAAACGGGTCCTTCTTGGCGTAAATAAAAATGCACTGTTTCGTTGAAGACGACTCTTCCTTCTCGACATTTCTCTCCCTCGAAAACGATTTCCCTCCATCTATTTTTCTCTCCCTTGATTCCCATCCCTTTAAAGCCTTGCTGCTGGGGGATTCACTCAACTCGGAGTCGAAAACAATGGCAGATCCTCCCCAATCCGACGCTCATCTGCTCTCTATTGTTGGTGACATGGCCATCATGCGTGGTGCAGGGCTACTAGGGATCATTATCTGAATACTGAAGAGTTCATTGACAACGACCCGGCAGAACTTAAAGCAAGACTTTCTGCCTAAGCATGGTTGTATGTTAACATACTAATTTCATTCTGCGCACTAGAATGGTGTTTTTACTGAAGAGTCTGATTTGTATTTCTTATCGAGTGAAATAAAGTCTGCAGAATTATATTGACCTAAATTCTCAACCTTTTCTGCAATATTGGTGGGGAGTGCTATGAAAATTGGAGATAGATGCTTGCTAAGCATGTGGGAGTCTTTTGTTGTTTTCTGGCGTTGGTTATTATGTTTTTTCTGTTTCATTTTGAGTCAGTTCTATGAAAACTTTTTTACTGTAAAAAGTGACCGAGTTTTGGTCTATGCTGTAGGAATGGATTGGCAACCTGGACAATGAGATGCCTCTTTGATAACTTGGTATGACATTGGGGAACAATAAACTTTTTTTTAATTCTGATTGCTTGCAGCAGACAGATATAATCGTTGGACTATCTTTAATCTTGTATTTATGGTAGAGAATCTGGCACTGCACTTGTTTGAAATTTATTTACTTTCCTATTACCATTTCCCTTCTGTTACACAACGGGTCCAAACTGCATTCAGCTGTGTAATTAGCTACCATTCGTAGATATATGATCATATAATAGAACAAGCCTGATGGTACAATTGGTTATTAGGGACAGCTTGCCAGGAGCTATTGGTCGACTTGGTTTTAAAAGTCTATAAACTTCTATAATTGAAAATTGGTCTCCCTCTAGATATTGGAAGTGAGAACCCCCTTATTGAGTTTTTATTTGCTCTTTTGTTTTTAATTTTTTTTAAGGTGAGCCTGACGAGAGGGAATTTTTTTTTTCTTGGTAGGAACTAAATAGGTGGGAAGTGGTTTTAATGAATTGAATGAGATGGAGTTGATAATGTTGATTCTGGTTGCCCTAAGCACCCCAAGATGATTGATCATATTCATTTTCCTAAATATCTTAGAAATCTTCTTATTCAGATATTTTGGCTAAAATCTTTAGAATTAGAAATACGATTTCAATCTTATGTACAAAATGAATAGCTGTGGTATTTGACTTCAATCTGAACTAACTATAATCCTAGCTGCCTTGATAACTTATACTTTTTACTGGTAGAGGAGCATTGCTACTTTTTTTTTTTTTTATAGGTAAAAGTAAATTTTATAAGCAATAACGATAGTAACAGAGTACACCAGAAGTATACAAATAGGTCATGAAGCCTAATTACATCTAGGTACTAGTACTACTTCTGGAATTACTAGTGAAGATGCTTGCATGTAACTGGTTGTGATGTACAACCTCGCAATAAGTTTTAAAGATAGGTGTACATTGTTCGAGTGCATTTGGTTGAACCTTATGCTAATACAGAGGCTTTTGGTTAAAAAAACTTGAAATTTGGTTTTTTCGAGTCTATTTAGTTTATTGCATGTTTCAAGTCTAATTTTTTTATAAACTCTGGAAATTAGGATGTATGTTTTGTTAACCGAATTTGCACTGTTGCTTATATTTGATGCTATCTGCTGAAAGAGCAGTGGTTTCTCAAGAGGAATTTCTAGATATCGTGGCCTTTCCAGATAATTACATGTATTCGAGATGTACATCACATTGATGTTCATGTTTCGGATCATTATTTAGTGTGTAATGCTTTTCCAGAGGAACGCTGGTTTGCGCAATAGTAACCACATAACTCAATGGACAAAAACCACTTTGGGGTACTTTTAGAAATAGGTAACTAACAGTTTTTTCCCCTTTTTCCCCACTGGTTTTCAGTTGATGGAGAAACTACCTCAGATCATTTAGTGGTAAACCTGGCAAGATGATTGCAAATGTTATAAACTCTCTGTTAAATACTTATCTAGAATTTGATTAAGAGGAAAGAATGTCTTTAGTGTTCTTCTTTAACATTAGTCTTCATATTCTCTCTCATCAAAAAATTATTAGTTTGTATTCCCTGAAAAAGAAAAATACTATTATGTCTAATGTCTACACTCTAACCCAGTGCAAAACAATTTAATCCCCACTTTGTTTGTGTAGGGTTGTTCTTTTACATTTGGTAGATGCTTGAAATTATTTAATGTTTCTTTGATTAAATATTTATTGATTTCATCTTTTTGCTTTCTACTTTACTTTGGGTGCTATCACAAAGCAGTTGATGGGAGCCATTTGGACGTATGGCTCGATCTGAGTACTTCAACAGTATGCATTAGGGTAGGTTCTGATGAAATTTATGCTCAAGAAAAGGTTTTTATATGAGAGTTATACAAGCCCAACTAATAAAAAATATAAATAAAAAATCCACCTAATCTCCACGTACAGAACCTTTTTCCTAGCATCTGACTTTTGCCATCATCTTCCACTCATGCTTCTGCTTGGAGCTTTACTAACTATATGACTGCTCTATGTTATCAAAAGGTACGGGCGATGATCCAGCAGCAGAAAGTGAATATTTATTAAGTTTCAACAATAAAGGTAAGTTTGACTTGACAAGTTACATCAAGTGGTGGGAGCCCTCGGAATCTCGCCATGCAGATGCTGGGACAAAATCATCAGAAGAAACAAAGCATGCTGGAGATATTGGTGTGGAACTAAAAACACTAGAATGGGGAGTGCAGCCAAGGGGGTAAATTGACATGGTTTTAATTTAGTGAAAAGTACATATCTTTTCATATGCCTTGGTCTTTAGTTTACATTGGTATAACCAATCAATATGAGCTTGTGGTTATGACATCAAACTTAAAATCCATCTCTTTATCATCAATTTTGTTGACAATCACTTTCCAAATTAATTTAGAGTTGAATAGACTGTCATCAATAAGAAACCAGTCATATATGAAGATATGTCTTTGGAGAGAGGGACTTTCTTGGTGCAACAAGCCATGAGGGTGTGTTTTGCTTAAATTCTGTTATTGAGTTTCCCTTTATTTATTTTTTAAGTAAGAATTTATTAATAAGTGCAATGGTGCAACCCCCATACACAAGTAGTAATGAGAGACACCTAGCTACATTACTCATTACTTGGGGTGGTGTTATCAATTCATTCAATCAAGAGGGATCACTTGCTTCAAATTTGAGCATACTTGGAAACTTCTTTCTTTTTAATATTTTCCTGCACCCGAGTCAATGGTCTGAATAAGTTTGGTCTGAATATAAGCTGTCTACCGTCCATGAACAAGGGCTCAAGTGTGAGGTTTGAATGGCATTTCTAAATTCTAGACATATCACTAAATCACATTACAGCAGGGGATAGATGACTCAACTTATTGTGCATACAGAAGTAGTATTTTTCCTTCGTCACTTTTGTTACAATAGGCTTATTTCTATCCATATTCTTATTTTAACTTAGAAATAAAAAAGCTTATGTTACACTAGGCTGATGGCTTTCCCTTTGTAGGCATTTCGAGCCCAAAATGTAAAAAGTGCCAAATCAAGACCCAGTTTGTGTGCAGATGACATCCGAGAACAGTCATCAATATTTTGGGCAACACACCAGAGCAGTTCTGGGCATGCTTGGTGACTGTTGGGTTGTCCTTGTTCTGTAAGTCTCAGATTTGAAATGCATCCATATATGGTTAAATTATTTGAAAGACTAGGCGGCACATATGCTGCAATCAAACACCCAAATTGCAATTTATGTAGCTTGAGCTTTGTGTGGCCATTCAGAAATTTCAGAGAGTATTTATAATTTGGATGTGTATTATATTTTTATTTATTTATTCTGTTTTGTGTTTTTTTTTTTTTTCTTAAACATCATTTCCGGCGAGTAAATTTCGCCGCAGATAGTTTTTTGCAGCGACAATTACTGGTGGAAAGAAATGGTTCACATGCCAAATGTAGTTTTGTTTTTGGGGAAACAATTCTATTGTAGCCACGATGAGCATATGAAATTTTAGGTTAGAAACTCTTTTTGGTTTGCTCAATTACCATCACTTGCCCGCCACTTCCAAGTCATAGATGGTGTTAATAAACTACTATTTCACAATCTAACAAAATATTTGGTGTGGTGCTTAACCATTGTTGAATCAAGCCTGTGCATAGAACGATCTGCATGCCCTGGAACTCTAATATATATAGTTTTGGGGTTGAGGAATCCTAGCCTATAAGAAGACATTAATAGTCATATTCTAAGCATTACCCAGGCGAGGAATAATTAATTGGGAAAAAAATAATAGCCAACTAATGAAATTGGATACATCCTGTATCCAAGTTTTGGAATAATATGAGAAACTCTTTTTGTATCAAACCAAATAAAGAGGACTACTCTTTATAAGAAAAATTGTCAATTCACCTACATTTTGGGAATAAGTAGAATATAATGCATCTCTAGCTTCTAATACATTGAAGTAACATTGTAATAACACTGTCATAACTCTTTTACATTCAGTAATTAAGATACATCAACAGATGTTCCATCTCCTCAATGAGTCGCATGGCGGAACCCATCCACATCAATCAGACATTAGCTGCCTCTAAGATTTGAGATGGCTTATATGTAGAATCCAAAATAGACTCCATCTGTTAGATCACCAAGTTACACCCAAAGTAAGAAATTGATCATGCCTATATATTTTCCTGATCGACAAAAAAAATCATAGAAATAAAGAATGATCTGCATAGAAGTACACATTTCAGCAGATGTTCACAACATCAATATCGGAGAGTGAACTCAACAATAAGATATGCATACTTCCTTCCTTACCAATAAAAAGTTTCAAATGCTATTTCATTGAGTCTTGATAAATCGAGAAGAACGCTCCAATGATCAAAGAAATAAATGACAACTAGAAGTATCCAGTCCATATAAGCCATCAATTCCCAAAGCTATTGAACTAAGAACGAAACTTAGGAGCCCTTAGACTTGCCCAATGTGATTAACACATGAGCTTAGTACCATTCTCCAAAGATCCAGCCAATCAAGGAAAAATTGGGTAAAGGAAGTAGGAGTGATTCAAGACGTGCAAGGCTTGCAACTGGTTACTCACAAAATTCTGATTTCCAGAAACAAAGAGTAATCTCAATGGGTTTTCTTCACAAGTTAATCTCAAGTCCTTTGAACTTTGAACATGCCTAACCATATGGATGAATGAAGATTAAATTCAAGAAAGTTAAAAATCTGGAAACATCTTGAGGGTAGCATAAATTTCTTTTTATTTTCCAACATAACAAAATTTGCACAATGGCTCGAGTTAGGCCCATTCAAAAATCCCATTTGTGAAATTCTGAATTGTAGGAGGTTGGCTTAAGTTTGGAAGTTTTTGTCCCATGATAGTGTATGTGACCTAGCAAGTAGAATTAAAAATGCATTACTATCAATTATGCATTGCAAAAACTGTAAACAAAGGTTGCCCCTAGTTTCTATGGGCCATACCAGATCATAAAAACGGTTCAGTAGTCTATAAGCTAAAACTTCCACAAACAGCAACCATTCATCTAGTTTTTCACATATCGCAACTCAAGAAGAAATTAGGTTAGAGAAATATGCCCTTTACAGAGTTGCCACCCACGGATGCAATAGGAGTGCTGAAGCCAGAACCGGAGAAAATCATCAGCAGGCATTTTCGCAAGTCATGGCACAATTTACCCATCACCGAGCTCCTGGTTCAGTGGTAAGGGCAGGGTGAAGACGATACAACATGGGAATCCTATGAGTGGTTGAAAGGGTCTTATCCTCACCTTGTGGGCAAGGTGATTTGAGAAGGGGGCTTTGTCATACACCGAAGTGCAGAGATGAAGAAACCAAGTATAGAGATGTAGAGAATGATTTGGGGGAGTTAGGCTCGTTGTCGTGCGATGTCATGTGGGAAAGCTGAAGGTGGATTAAAGGGTGCGGGCCTACCATGGGCCAAGCTGAGCAGTATAGGCCTCGTGGCCCAATGCCTCTTTTATTAGTTACTTTATCTTATTTTACTTCTTAGTCAGTCCAATGGGCCAGCCAGCCCAATCCAGTCCAGTTCAAGTCTGTATTTCCATTTCCTTTAATTCCGTATTCCATTTGCTTTGATGTGTCGTGTAGTGAGTGTCTAGAAAGGGAATATAATTTTGTTAGTTGTTATGTGCAGAGGAATCAGTCCCATAAGTAGGACGGTGTACGCATTTCCCTTTTTTATGCAAAACCCAAATGAAATTGTCTATTTCCTTTCTTTCTCTTTTCTCCTGGAGGACCTCACCCTTGAAGTGAGCTACCATTCTAATTTCAGTCATCTATCAACTTCCTTTTTTCCGTGAATCACAACTGGTTTACAATTTTATAATACAAGAAAAGGTTACAAATACAAGGGTGTTACAAGGTCTCTCTCTATTCATGTCTATGTCCTTGTTTGTATGTGTATGATTATTATTGCATTGTTTGTCAATTTCCAAATTCTTGAATTGTACATAATATTCTTCTACCTTTGCTGGTAAAACAATGTACTCGATTCTTTTTGTAATTAGAACAATGAAAAAGGATTAGAAAGTAAGAAACTCAAGGGCCCCGGTGTTTTTGGGTGTTCTGAGTGCGATCTCTCGGATCAAACTTTGCCGAAGAGTACTTGGAAACGAAAATTACATAAAATAAAAAAAAAAAAAATCAAATTGAAACTCAAGGTTGTTTTCTTTGTTTATGGTTTTGTTTGTATCCTAAGGGTTGGCGAATGACCCATCAAGTACCAAAAATGAAAATAAAGCTCCAAGTCATGGTGCTTCGAGTGGCTCTGTAGGACTCCAGGTAGTCATTGTTTGCCTTGGTTTGGTGGTGTTTGTTGGTTTTGCCGTGCTTGTATTCAAGTTATGGCAAAAGAAGAAGAGAGAAGAGCAGCATAAACTCTCCTCCCTCCTCCCCAACTCCCTCCCCCCTTGAGTTAATATGTTCATAAACTCTCTCTCTCTCTCTCTCTCTCTCTCTCTCTCAATGACATTGTTACTTCAGCAGCTTTTGGATTATACTTACCATTATTCTGTTCTGAAAAAATGCATTTTTTTTCTGTTGGTGAAGCAAATCGACAGTCGCAAGTCATTGTGGGATTTGTTCAGGCTACAAAGAGAATGAAGACTCTGTGCAAATGAAGATTCACGAAGGGAGAACTGGACAACTATGAATTTGGTTGTTTATGCTATAATAGATACTGCACTAAAATGTCCACTCCCCTCTAATTAAAGTCTTTATATGTAGAGAAAATTGTATTGTAGGTTGTAGAGAAAACTTTATTGTAGCTGGTGCAATTGCTTTTTTGAACAAGAACATATTATATGTTTTGATGTATTCTGCTTTAGTGCAAAATTTTTCTTTTTTTAATATTTTGAGGAAACCTTTTTCGGCGAATAAAACTCATTGCAAAATATGTTTTTTGCGACGATTTTCCTGCCGGAAATATCCCTACCTATCCCGTTAGATTATTACCGGCGTTATAAACTCGCTGCAAAAATCTTTTTGGGTAAAATAATCGTCGGAAATATGGCTGGCAGCAATTAACCATGGTTTAAACTTTATAGTTGTGGTGACTTGTGTAACTCTTTGCTGCGATTAATATGGCTGGAAAAAATGTAATATTTACGGCTATGTCTCGTCTCACTGCAAAATGTTTTACTTGGCTCAAGAAAAGCGGCGACCTTGTGGCAACTCAAAATTGTCGGAAATGAACAATTCCGACGACTTTAGTAGTTATTTCCGGCGAAAATCAATATAACTATAATTATAAGTAAATCACTATAAGTCTATAGGATTATAAGTTATAACTATATATAGTATTAATATCACTATGACTAATGACTATATCACTATGAGTATATGACCATATATTATAATTTATTATATAATATTAATATCAATATTAGTATAGTATATAGTAATTAGTATTAGTAATAATTTAGTATTAGTATCACTATATCATTATAATATATGCATGGTATATGTAGTAGTAACACTATAATAGTATAATATAGTATTAGTATATATTAATATATTATAAGAGTTATAGCATAATATATGTATAATAGTATAGTTAACTTAATATGTTAGTATTAATATCACTATTAGTATAGTATATAGTATTAGTATTACTATTAGCATTGGTACATACTCTATTACAAATATTAATGTAATTAACTAATTTGATATGAATATCAATTAGCATTGACATAAAATATAATCATCATTAATTATTTTTTTAATGAGTTAATTAAATAGTCCACATTAAATAGTTAACTTTATTTTAACGTTACTAATTTAAATAATTTTTTTAATTAATTTATGTACAAAAATAAATAAAAGAATCTCAACTTAAAAAACACCTAATCTGTCAAAGAAGAAACAGCGCTGTTTAGTACCAAATTGGACCTAAACGATACCGTTTAAGTCCCTTATTGGTTGAATACTGAAACTAGGTTGCCATTTTACACAGTCCATTTTTTTTTTTTTTTATCATTTAATCGTCCTTAAAATGGTGCCGATTGGGTCCAATTTCAATCCAAATGGTATCGTTTTGTTCAACCCCCCTCTCAAGATCCTCAGTTCATTTCATTTTCTCCCCAGTTTCAAAACCCTAGCAGTCGTGCGTTCCTCCCCCCCCCCCCTCCAGCAGCCCAACCCTCAATCGCATCCCGTAAAAATTCCAGCATTGATGTGTATTAAATTAAACTGGACTAAATGAGGAGTCCCGATACAGTACTGATTCTTTTGAAGGATTATATTACTTATCAAATAATAATAATAATAATAATAATAATAATAATTGTTTTGAAGTATTAACAGGCGTGACTAGTACATTCTCAGTTTGTGACAATGATATGCATTTGTAAAGGAGTTTTTTAAATAGAAATCTAAATGAAATCAAAATGAATATGCCAACACAAGATTTGGGTATCTGATAGGTTCTCTCTCTGAGTTCCTGTGTGGAGGTTTTTCTTTTTCTCATCTTAGTACGAGTTTCTACTAAAGGATGGCTGACGAGATTGAGGACCTGTACGCTAATCTGTCTTTGACGGAAAGGGAAAGCGAGGAGATTTCTTTGGAAGTTAGTAAGGTGGAAGAGGTACTTGAGAGGGGTGAGAATTGTTTCATCATGAAACTACTAACCAGGAAGCATTATAATCATGATGCTTTCACGAAGACAATGCACAAGGTATGGAGACCAGTTCAGGGAGTCAAGTTTCGTGATTTAACCTCGGTGTTCATTATGGTTGAATTTAAAGATGCTCAGGATAAGGCCAAAGTAATGCGAGAGGGTCCTTGGACTTTCGATAAACAATTGATTCTTCTTCGATGGCAAATTGCAGTTGAGTAATCTGGAGTTAGTTCATGCGGCTTTTTGGGTCCGTATACATGATTTGCCTCTAATGGCTAGAAATACATATGTTGGTAAACTGGTTGGTGGTACGCTGGGAGAGGTATTGGAAGTGGACCTGGATGTGGGAGACATGGAGTGGGGTGAATACATGAGGATCAGAGTAAATTTGGACATTTCTAAGCCATTGCTACGGCGAAAGCGTATGAGTGTAGGGGATGGTCAGTCCTGTTTACTACGGTTTTCATATGAAAGATTGCCTGATTTTTGCTATTATTGTGGTTTGGTGGGGCATACTCAGCGTGAGTGTGATGAGTTTGATGCTGCAACATTTCCGATTGAAGACCTTCCATATGGTCAATGGCTTCGTGCTGGTTACTCAATTGATCGAAGAGGGCGAGGGAGGGGTCCTGAGGCCTGGAAGACTGCTCCAATCTCACCCAGGAAATCTCCAGAGGCGAGGGCGACTGCTGGTCTAACTGGCAACATTCATGGCAGTTACGGGGTCGCGGATATTTCGAAGGGAGTTACAAATGTTCCTGCTAGAGGTAGTGGGGAGTTACTTACGGTTACGGAAGTGGTGGATACTTGTTCAACGAAAATTATGGAGATTCCAAATGTCCCCGTGATTTCTAGGGGTAACAGATGATAAGCAGTTGGGAAATGGAGACTTTGTGGGGAAGGATGGGGTAGTGGATGAAGCTCTTTTGACTAACGTTCCTATTGAAGAGGCTTCTCATATGGGCTTGAGCTCGGATGCACCAATGGGCTTTAATCCAAAGTGTCTTGATACAGGCCCATCAGTTGGGGGTAGACAAACAAAAGCCTTGTCTTCATTTCGTCGCAAGCCACGACCTAAAGGTGCTTTCTCACAGAGTCGGGGTTCGGATGAGAAGAAAGTCGTTGACGGCGAGGCCATAGATGTCGGATGTCTGAAGCAAGCAAAGTCTAAAGGTACGAAGCGGCAGGCTGTGGACGAACTTGCAGATGAAGAGCACATTTCTAAAAGGCGTTCGGTGGTGGCAGAAAAAGGTGCGTTGCTTATTTCTACTAAGATATCGGCGGAGGCTGTGGTATAGCCCCGTCGGATGTCATGAAAATTTTCAGTTGGAATCCTCGTGGGCTTGGGAACCCATGAGGAATCCGAACCCTTCGTGATTTGATCATGAAGGAAGCTCCTGATATTTTTTTTTTGCAAGAAACCCGTTTGTCTTCAAGACAATTTGATCTTTGTAAGTTTAAGTTTGGTTTTAGTAATTGCTTTGTTGTGGACTGTGTGGATCGTAGTGGAGGTTTAGCATTGATGTGGAAAAATGAGATTGATTTATCTATTGTGAATTTCTCAAATCATCATATTCATGCTGGGTTTACGAATATTACTAGAGAGAAATGTTTTCTCACTGGTGTGTATGGTCACCCCGATTCCAGTAAGAGGCATTATGTTTAGCAGTTATTAAAGAATTTGGGTTCGGTTTGTCTATCCCCTTGGCTAATCTTTGGGGACTTTAATGAAATTCTTTATTACAGAGAGAAGTATGGCGGCAGGTTAAGATCTGAGAAACTGTTGGAGGGTTTTAGAGATGTGTTATCAGTGTGTAATTTGAGAGATTTGGGATTTGTTGGAGTTCCATTTACGTGGAGTAATAGGAGGGAAGGAGGGGGTTTAATTAGTGAGAGATTAGACCGCTTTCTTGGTAATTCTTTGTGGTGTAATTTGTTTCCTAATTTGCGGGTTCAGCATGGGGTAGCCTCCTATTCAGATCATATCCCATTGTGGTGGGACTCAAATTGTGGGTTTTTGAAAAGACGTCATCGGAAGTTGTTTAGGTTTGAAGCCATGTGGGTTGGGGAGAGGGAATGTGCTAGCATTATAAAAAGAACTTGGAGTCAAATGGAAGGTCCTCCTTCACTTACAAAGGTCATGGATTCCATGTCCAAATGTGCTTCTGATTTGGGACACTAGAATCAACATTCTTTTGGGAATGTGCAAAAGGAATTAGCTAGTGCTAAAAGGAGATTGGAGCTTTTGCAAGCAGCTGGTCCATCTGGTTTTTCAGTTACAGCACAACAACAAGCACGGGATGAGGTTCAAAAGTGGCTTGAGAGAGATGAAATTATGTGGAAACAGCGATCTCGTGTCATGTGGCTGAGAGAGGGAGATAGTAATTCTAGATTTTTTCATTCAAAAGCTTCTAGTAGAAGAAGGAAAAATTATCTGTTGCAGTTGCAAGATGAGTTGGGCCATTGGAAGAAAGGTAGTCAGCTGGATGATTTAGTGACTGATTATTTTACAAAGTTGTTTTCTGCTAGAGCTGCAGTGGATATGGAGGAGGTTGTTAATGGGGTAGAAAGTCAAATAACAGCTGAGATGAATAGAGATTTATTGAGACCTTATGTGGCTGAGGAGGTCGAAGAGGCCATTAAACAGATGCATCCTTCTAAAGCTCCAGGACCAGATGGGATGTCTCCAATTTTTTTTCAGAAGTATTGGTCAGTGATAGGTAAGTCTGTTATTGATTCAGTGCTTTTGGCTTTGAATTCTGGAGATTTTCCTTTGAATGTGAACCACACTCACATTATTTTAATTCCTAAAAAATCTGGTCCTTCTAAAGCAGCTGACTTTCGCCCAATTAGCCTGTGCAATGTGCTCTATAAGATTTTGTCAAAAGTTATTGCAAATAGATTAAAGAAAGTACTGCCTTTTGTCATTTCGGAGACCCAATTTGCTTTTGTACCTGATAGACAAATATCAGATAATATTTTGATTGCATATGAGCTGTTGCATTTTTTGAGAAACAAGAAAAAAGGAAGAAAGGGTTTTATGTCAATAAAACTTGATACGAGCAAGGCATACGATAGAATAGAGTGGCTCTTTTTTGGAAAAAATGATGGAGGCTCTTGGTTTTGCTCAAGGTCTGATAAGTTTAGTCATGAAGTGCGTTAGAACCGTTTCTTTTTCCATTTTGATCAATGGCTGTCCGAAGGGGCATATTATTCCAAGTAGAGGAATTAGACAAGGAGACCCTTTGTCTCCTTATCTGTTTCTCTTGTGTACTGAAGGTTTAATCAGTTTGTTGAAAAGGGAGGTTAGTAGGGGGGCTGTTGAGGGTATTAAGATTTGTAGGGGTGCTCCAAGAGTTAACCATTTGTTATTTGCTGATGATAGTGTCATATTTTGTAAAGCGGATGTGGTTACTAATGAGAAGCTTCAGGTTTTACTGAGTACTTATGAGAAAGCTTCTGGCCAATGTGTTAACAAAGATAAGACAGCCATGGTTTTTAGCCGAAATGTTCATGAAGGTTTAAAGGGACAAATTATGCAGCTTTGGGGGGGAGTCATACACAGCAGTTTGAGAAGTATTTGGGCCTTCCTCCAATGGTGGGTAGATCAAAGAAAGAGGCTTTTTCTAGTGTTAAACAAAGACTATGGCAGAAGTTACAAACGTGGAGAGGAAACATGTCGTCACAAGGGGGAAGGGAAGTTTTGCTTAAAGCTGTAGCAATGTCTCTTCCGACATATGCTATGAGTTGTTTCCTTTTTCCCAAATCTTTTTGTTCTGAGTTAGAAAGGATGATGGCTAACTTTTGGTGGGGACATCAATCTCATGAAAAGAAGATTCATTGGATTAGCTGGGATAAGTTATGTGTTTCCAAGTTTCAAGGGGGTTTGGGTTTTAAAAATGTGAGGCTCTTTAATTTAGCTCTCTTAGCTAAACAGGGTTGGCGTTTTTTGAAAAATGAAAATTCACTTTTGTTTAAAGTGTACAAAGCTAAGTATTTTCCCAATTCTAGCTTTTTTGAGGCAAAAGCTGGCCTGCGTTCTTCTTATATCTGGAAGGGGATTTGGGAAGCTAGTAATTCCATTTTAAAGGAAGGATGTAGGTGGCGTGTGGGGAATGGAATGACGATAAGAGTTTTTAAGGACTCTTGGTTACCTGGTATTAATCTCTCTGCTGTTTATTTTGATCTTTCTAATGTTGATGCAGATATGAGAGTCATTTCTTTGATAGATGAGCATACAAAATGGTGGAATGTTGATAGATTAAGGGCTCTCTTCAATCCAAATGAGGTGAAACAGATTTTGAAGCTGCATGTCTGTGATAGTGTAGAAGATTCTATTTTCTGGATACATGAGAGAATGGGTATGTATTCGGTAAGAAGTGTATATCGGATGCTTCTACATTCTGACACTCAGAGTCGGGGGGAAGGTTCAGGAAATAGTACGGCCACTGCTTTTTAGAAATGTTTGTGGAATTTAAAATTACCCAAGAAGATGAAGCTCTTTGCTTGGAAAGCATGTTTAGAAAAGTTGCCAACTTTAAAAAATTTAAAAAACAAGTTTGTAGTTGATAATGATACTTGTTTGTTTTGTGGAAAGGAAAGAGAGGATGTTGCTCATGCAGTGTTTTATTGTTCAGATGCTTCTCATGTTTATCCACAGCAAATAAGTTTGTTTCGGAATGTGTTGTCACCTTGCAGTTTTTGGGATCTGGCGTATATGGCTCAAGCTGAAGGTTCAGAAGAAAGTTTGGCAACTTTCATTGCTATTGCATGGGTTCTTTGGTATAGAAGAAATTTGTATATTTATGAACAGGTTTCTCTTGGAACACAGGTGGTGGTTAACAAGGCTTTATCTTTGAAATCTGCTTTCAAGAAGCTTCAGGTTTTTCATGTTTCTTCTCCTCAGATTACTAAGGTGCTTTCTTGGAGACCTCCTCCTTTAGGATTCCTTAAATTGAATGTGGATGGGGCAACTTTTCATGATTGACAAACAGTTGGTATTTGAGTGTTGTTAAGAGACCAACAGGGTGATGTGTTAGCTGCTTGCAATAAGTTGGAAAGGGAAGTGGTCTCTTCTGAGTTTATTGAGGCTATTGCTATGTTAAGAAGGTTACAAATGTGTGTTCAATGGGGTGCTCCGAAGATATTGCTTGAAACTGATTGTTTAATTCTTGTTGATGCTTTGAATAATCAAGTTGAGTATTGTACAGATTTTGCTTTCCTTCTACAAGATATTAGAAGAATGATGAATTGTTTTCAGGAGGTGGTGGGAATGTAGAGATGTGGTGGGAATGTCCTTCATTTGTATCTCAAGCCATTTGGTTTGATAAAAGCAATCTTTTGTAAGGACTTGTTTTATTATTTCAATGAATGGATTGAATTATCAAAAAAAAAAAAAAAAAGTAAAGGAGTTTTTTAAGCTTTAAGATTCAATAGTTGTCATACGATTGTGTAAGTTGTTTTGCAAAATCCTTGCAATATATCTTTTAGGACTGCATGCATGAATCCTATAGGAACTCTTTACCGCTTCATAGCATAGGAGCTGAAGAAGATCGCTCTAGACTTGAAAACAATGGGCCTTCAAGGGGTTCCTATGATAACTTGACAGTTGAAGGTACAAATGATTTTAAAATGAAACTCTTAATTGGATTTCTAATTGAATTCTATAGACTTTGTTTTGCCTAAAATGGCTGGTTGATTTGAATTGTTGAATTTTGAACTAGACGTTTCACCTATTGAATCAGTGAGGGCAATATTTCTAGAAATTATTGTGGATTATTTTATACATGATAATGTGATTGAAGTGGCGGATTCTGAGGCTGACTATAATGTTCAGTCTGGACAAGATAAACTGAATAAAAGGCAACCCGAGGTCTGCATTACCCATGATGTATGTGGCAAATATGTATGAAACTTTAGTTGCTGATGTAAATATTAGGCTTGCTTCCTTGAATGGTATTTGTGAGAAGACCATTGGAGTAGCCCTTGAGGCAGCTGGCGGTTTGTATAGAAGGCTGGCTAAGAAATTCACCAAGAAAGGTATTTCATATTTCCTTGTTCAATGTGCCTTTGGGATTAAAAACCTTTGCTCGGAACTTTGTTTTGTTTTATTTTTAGCATAGTATTTGTGCTTCTCATTTATTGCTAATAGTGTTTGATAATAAATGACTTCTAGTGAGCTTTAATGGGTTTCTTTTGTTATATTTCTTTCTTACACCTCTAGATTTAGCATTTGCATCTTTAAACTTTGCTCAACAGGACCCTGTATGTTCAAAAGAAGAGAGTTGGCAACTTCTGTTGAAACTAGGACAAGATTTCAAGAATTAGTAATACAAGAAGAGAAGCAAGTATGCCTATTGAAGATGCTGAGTGGTATTCGATGAGGATAAAGGTAGTTTATCTGGGGAGCTTTATGATACTTCAGAAAATGACTCTCAAGCAGAGAGGAGCTGCAAGGGGAAGGAGTGTTGTTAGGTTCTAGATTCTATCTGTGTGGCAGAACTTTGTAAGTAGAGGAGTGTAGCTGACAAAGGGACTTCCATTCTTTGATATGGTGCTGTATTCTGGAGAAGGATTGAGTCTTTATAAACCCTATTAAATGTAGTCCATTTGCTATTCTAGAAGAGTATGTACCTCCTACACTTGATTCCATTGAATGGATTTTAGAGAAGGTAAAAGGCTTTATAGTTTTGTAGGTCTATCATGTGACTGTTGTGAAGTAGATTTAATGTCATTTTTACTGCAATCGGTGTTTCAAGTCACCAAAAGACTCTGATAAGATCTAAGGTGGGAGGAAATCATGGATTAAGAGTGATGGGAACTAAGGTGGGCCTAGTCTTAAAGATTCTTTACAAGTTCCAGACGGGCCAATTATAAGATCAATAGCCACGAAGATCAAAGAAGCAATGCAAAGATTGGTGCAATCCACTTGGGATGAAGCTAGCAAGAGCCCAACATCCAAGATGGGCTTGAAAGAAGGAAAACTAGTTTTAATCCACTTGATACAAGATGTGGAAGACATGACTTAGAGTATCGTTTGGGCCTATTGTTATTGATGACTTTTAATTTGTTAAAGTATTTATTTTATTAGTTTAGAATAAGAGGGCTTGCGGATGCTTGGCCCATTTATGTCTTATTTCTTATGAACTAGGGTTTTGGGAAGACCTTGTATTGTGGCCAAGGGCTTATTTGGAAAGTTACATTTTAAGAACTAGGGTTTCAAGAAGTTATTATAGCGCGGCACTATTCACGTCCCAAAATCACTGTAGCACCGCACTGTTCATCTGGCCGAATCACTGTAGTGCCACACTATTCATCCAGGGTATTTTTGAAACAAAGGGGTTTATTTTGGGCTAGGGTTTCAATTAGGTTTTGGTTTAAATATTCTTTATAGCCTCATTTGAAGAGTAGACAATATTGAATTTTAATTGTAAGTTGAGTTTACTCTTCTTGTTTTTGATTGAAATTTTGAACTTATCAAAGGTAAATCACAACCTTTGTGGCGTTCCTCCTTATAATCTGGGTTCTTGGGATGGGTTCTTCAATGGGTCTAGATTTTAATATAATTTAGGTTCTTGAAACGGGTTCTCATCGGGTCTAGATTCTCCATCCATCGACTTGATTTTGGCTTCTTGGGTGAATTTTCAAATTGATTGTGGGGTCAAGAGATTCCATTCCTGTGGTTCATATCATTTGGTATTCAGAGTAAGGTTTCCAATCAGGTCTGATTTTATCTTTTATTTGTTGCATCTTTAATTCTAGGGCTTCATTGTTCTAGGGTTACAAAAAAAAAAAAAAAAAAGGGTACACTTCCAAAATTCTTAGGGTTTTGGGTTTGGCTAAAATTTGCATCACCTAGGGTTTCAAAATTCTAGGGTTTCTTGCATCTCTAAGTTTGTCAATTGCTTGGAGTGTCGTACCATTGATTCTCTTCTATTTCATTGTCAATTCTTGTGTGTTTGAATTCAATTGCTTGATTTTCAATTGAATATTGCTGTTTGTGATTGAATTAGAGAAAAGAAAAAAAAAAGAAAAAAAGATAGTATACTCATAGGTTGCTATATAATTACAACAAAGAGAAAGAAAAATTTTTGTTGATTGGGCCTTATTTTCAAACGAGCTGAATACATCTTTCTAGTTGGTATCTTGTTTTATAATTACTCTTTCCCTTATATAAATTCCTTGAGTCTTGTGTCATTTTATTCCTTCTTTATTTCTTGTTCTTGTTTCTTGGATCTATATTATTGGTTGGAATAATACAAGATTGTATTGTCTTGATTTTATTCAACTAGTTCTTAAAAAACTTGAGTAGGAAAACTATTGAGGTAAAAGGCAAGAGAGTGTGAGACTGTTATCGGAAAAAACCAATTAAGAGTGAAACACGAGTGGAGTGCCATTATTCGAATGTAAACATATAAGGGAGTGTGTGAGGTTTTTCACTAACATTCTTTTTGTACAGCACATTATGATGTCTCATAGGAGTGACTAATCACCAAAGGGGATGGCATATAACTCATCCTTTGTGTTGCAAGCCATACAACAACAGTTTGAGCGGTTGAACTTGGTGTTGGGTGAAGTGAGGGATAGGATGGATCAACGAGAAGTTCTGATTAGAAATTTGTAAGGTGGAAGAGATATGAGGTGACGTGAGCCTAATATTGAAAATGGGTATAAGAATGAAGAGTATAGTGAGACTCTTGTTGCCAGCGTGCTCTCAATATACAAATTAGGATGGATGATACAGAGCAGTGGAGAGAGAATATTTTTCGTACTAGATGACACATTAATAACAAGGTATGTAATATGATCATTAATGGGAAGAGTTGTATTAATTTGACTAGCATTACTTTAGTTGAGAAATTGAGTTTACTTACCTTGAAACACCCTAAACCATACAAGTTGCAGTGGTTGAGTGATTGTGGGGAGGTTAGGGTAAATAAGCAAGTGCTAGTTTCTTTTTCCATTGAAAAATACTAGGATATGATGTTTTATGATGTAGTACCTATGCATGCTGGGCATATTTTGCTGGGGAAACCATTACAGTATTATAGGAAGGTGATCCATGATGGGTTAAGGAACATGTATAGTATTTAAAAGGATGGAAAAATAATCAAACTTGCTCCTTTAACTCCAACACAGGTCAATGGGGACTAACTGAAACTGAAAAGTGAGAGTGATCAAAAAAGCATGAGTGAAAGTGAAATTGAGCTACAAAGCAAGAGTAAATGTGAAATTGAGAAATAAAGAAATAGTGAGGCCGAAAAGGAGAGAGAGAGAGAGGAAAAAAAATGATGAGAGTGAGGCTAAGACCTCAAAAAAAAGAGAGAATGAGTTAAAAAATAATTGTGAGGTCTAGAGTTCAAAAAAAGATGAAGAAAAAGAGAGTGATAGAAGAAAAGAGAGTGAAAAGAAGAAAGAGAGTGAAAAAGAAAAGGAGAGTGGAAAGAAAAGGGTTAGTGAAGAAAGTGAGAGAAAAATAAAGAGAAAAAAGAGTTTTTATGCTAAGTCGAGTTTTAATAGTAAGGAACTTGACATATGTTTGCCTAGTGTTATTGTCTCTTTGTTGCAGGGATATGAGGTCGTGTTTCCTAACGGTGTGTTTAGTGGATTGCTACCTATTAGGGAGATAGAGCACTACATTGATTTTGTGCCAGGTGCGACAATTCCAATCCGACCTTTCTTTGAAGAACATGAGTTATTGACACACTTGAGGGGACAATGTAAGTTGTTGACTAGAATGCATGCTAAGTGGAAGGACTATATTGAGACTTTTCCTCATATAATCCAATACACACATGGAGAGAAAAATTTTGTGGTTGATGCTTTAGCAAGAAGGTATGTCCTTGTCTTCATTTTAGATGCAAAGTTATTGAGATTTGAATATGATAAGGAATTGCATGCTAATGATGATGACTTTGCTAGTGTGTATGGAGTGTGTGACAAGGCATCGCTTGGTAAGTGTTATAGACTAGATTGGTATTTATTTAGAGAGAATAAACTTTGTGAGCCTACTAGTCTTATGCGTGAGATGCTAGTGCATGGATGTGGTTTGTTGGGTCATTATGGTGTAAAATGGATTTTAAAAGTGTTGCGTGACCATGGGTGGGAGTATTGCTTGCCATTCATTAAGTTTGCATGTATTTGGAGTGGTCATTTTGGTGCAAGGAAGATTTTAGATGTGTTGCATGAACGTTTGTGGGAGTATTATTTGTCATTCATCGACATGTTGCATGAACGTTTGTGGGAGTATTGCTTGCCATTCATTGAGTTTGCATATAATTGGAGTGGTCATTTTGGGGTAAGGAAAACTTTAGATATGTTTCATGAACGTTTGTGAGAGTGTCATTTGCCATTCGTTAACGTGTTGCATGAACGTTTGTGAGAGTATTGCTTGCCATTCATTAAGTTTGCATATAATGGGAGTGGTCATTTTGGTGTGAGGAAAACCTTATATGTGTTTCATGAACGTTTGTGGGAGTATCATTTGCCCTTATTAGAGTTTGCATATAATAGGACCATGCATACTACTATTTCTTATTCTTCTTTTGAAGTTATTTATGGTTTTAATCTATATACTCCTTTAACTTTGATGCTTTTGCTTGTTGATGACAAGAGTAACTTANTGGGAGTATCATTTGCCCTTATTAGAGTTTGCATATAATAGGACCATGCATACTACTATTTCTTATTCTTCTTTTGAAGTTATTTATGGTTTTAATCTATATACTCATTTAACTTTGATGCTTTTGCTTGTTGATGACAAAAGTAACTTGGATGGACGTTTCCAAGTTCTTGAAAAAATTAATGAAAATTTATATAAAATGGTTCTTCCAGGTAAGTATTATGTTTCTACTATTTTCAATGTTACTAACCTTTTTGCCTTTGATCCAGGTGGAGATTCGAGATCGAATCCTTTTGAGGAGAGTGGGAATGATGAGAATCAAGATGGGTCTAGTCTTAAAGATTCTTTGCAAGTTTCAGATGGGCCAATTATAAGATCAATAGTCACGAAGATCAAGGAGGCAATGCAAGGATTGGTGCAATCCACTTAGTATGAAGCTAGCAAGAGCCCAACACCCAAGATGGGCTTGAAAGAAGGAGAACCATTTTTAATCCACTTGATACAAGATGTGGAAGACACGACTTAGAGTATCGTTTGGGCCTATTGTTATTGATGGCTTTCAATTTGTTAAAATATTTATTTTATTAATTTAGAATAAGAGGACTTGAGGATGCTTGGCCCACGTATGTCTTATTTCTTATGAACTAGGGCTTTGGGAAGGCCTTGTGTTGTGACTAACGGCTGATTTGGAAAGTTACATTTTAGGAACTAGGATTTCAAGAAGTTACTGTAGCGCGGCACTGTTCACGTCCTGAATCACTGTAGCGCCACACTGTTCATATGGCCGAATCACTGTAGCACCGCACTATTCATCCAGGGGTATTTTTGGAAGAAAGGGGTTTAGTTTGGCTAGGGTTTCAATTAGGTTTTGGTTTAAATACTCTTTGTAGCCTCATTTGAAGTTAGACAATATTGAATTTAATTGTGAGTTGAGTTTACTCCTCTTGTTCTTGATTGAACTTTTGAACTTATCAAAGGTAAATCACAATCTTTGTGGCGTTCCTCCTTGTAATCTGGGTTCTTGGGACGGGTTCTTCAACGGGTCTAGATTTTAATATAATCTAGGTTCTTAAAACGGGTTCTCATCGGGTCTAGATTCTCCATCCATTAACTTGATTTTGGTTTTCTTGAGTGAATTTTCAAATTGACTGTTGATTCAAGGGATTCCATTCCTACGGTTCATATCAAAAAGGTTAACATGCCGCACATATAAATCAAAACGGTCAACATTGCCTATTAGTTATGATCACAAGAGTGGTAATTCTAGCAGAGGCAAAGGTACAGGGAAAGGGGTCAATATTTAGTGGATGAAGCCAAAAAGTGTCTTGGAATTTCAAAGGTTTGAATGAGATGGATAAATGCTTGCGTGTCAAGAAGATGATCATGGAATTGAAACAAATATTGTTTGTGTGCAGGAGACTAAGCTAGCTGTTATTTCTAGGGCTATTGTGTGAAGCTTGTGGGGATGCCAACACATGGATTGGTGCTGTATGGGGGCTCAAATGAGGCTTTTTTAAGAGGGATTTTGCTCATGTGGTATAGGAGGGTGGTAGAAAAAATTGATGGATGTACGGGAGATGAGAGGTAAATGCTTGCATGTCAATTTTTTTTTTTTTTTTTTGGTAAGTAAGAAAATTTATTGATCCTTATAATTAGGCACAGCTCAAGTACACAGGTGGTATTCATGAATAAAATACTTAAGCACTACCTACAAACAAAAAAAGAAGCATACAAGTCATTAAATTTAACCCCCTCTAACAATAGCCTTAGCCCAAAGTAACAAAGATTGGAAAAGTAAGTCTCTAATACCCCCAATAAGCGTTCTCTATTTTCAAAACATCTTCCATTCCTTTCGTTCCATATACACCACATAAGACATAGGGGCACAATCTTCCAAACACTTGCTACTTGACGATTTCCCCGTATTCTGCACTAACAAGCCAAAAGATCCACCACCCTCTTTGGCATCACCCAAGCAATGTCCAGCCTTATAAAGATTTCATCCCATAGAGCTTTCGCCACAATCACAATGGAGAAGTAGATGGTCTGTCAATTATTCCTTTTGCACAAGAAGCACCAATTCATTATAAAAAAGTTCGACGCTTCCTCAGCTTGTCTATGGTCAGAAGTTTCCTGTGAGAGGCCAGCCAACCAAAGAAAGCAACTTTTAGTGGCACTTTGCACTTCCAAATGCGCTTCCAAGGAAAAGTAGTAGAAGAATGGGTAAACAAAGCATTGTATAGAGATCCAACTGAAAAATTCCTATTCCTGGGGTGTATCCACAGCTGTTTGTCCTCCACACTACACTCCAAATTCAATGCATACATGCTGCTATAGAAATCAGAAATATCTCTCACTTCCCCATCTTGAACTGCTCTAATAAATGACACATTCCACTACAGCAGACCATTTGAAGAGTCCATATAATCAGCAACAAAGTCTTCCTTATGCAATGCAATTCTGAAAAGAGAAGAAAAAACCTCCTTGAGAGTAACATCACTGCACCAAACATCAACCCAGAATCTGACCCATGTTCCATGCCCTACCACAAATCTGAAATTACAAATGAAATCCTCTCAGCCCTTCCTAATAAATTTCCAGACTCCCACACCAACGATCAACGCAATTCATTAGAAATCCAACCTCCCCAAATGCTTCCAAATTTAGTGTCAACCACAGTCCCCCATAAAGCATCACTTTCTTGATGTACTGCCACAACCATTTCCCAAGTAAGGCCTTATTGAAAATGCTCAACTTTCTAATCCCCAAACCTCCACAAGATAGGGGGTACAAATCTTGTTCCATTTAATCAAATGGAACTTTTCCTCGTCCCCCAATCCACCCCACACGAAAGCACATAAGATTCTTTCCATCCTATTAGCCATACTAGTTGGAAGCGAGAATAATGAAAGACAATATGTAGGGAGGTTAGATAACGTATTCTTAATAAGAGAGTGATTCTTTCCCCTTTAGATAGATACATCTTTTTCCAACCAGCCCGTCTATTCTCAATGTTTTCGATAACGCCATCCCATATTACCTTGGATTTATGAGGGTCCCCTAATGGAAGACCAAGGTACTTACTTCATAGGCAAATAAGAAACCTCACAACCCAAGATTTCAGCCAAGTCTCTGATATGATCTACCAAGCCAACTGGTACCAATTCAAATTTGGACAAGTTCACCTTGAGACCGGAAACAACTTCAAAACAAAGTAAGAGGGTTCTCAATGAACGAATTTGATTAGGATCTGGCTCACAAAGAATTAAGGTGTCGTCAGCGAAGAGAAGATGAGATACATTGATGCTCCCAAATGAAGTACCACCTGCTGAAAACCCAGACAAAAAACACCCATCCACTTCTACCTCGAAGATTCTGCTCAATACATCCATAACTAAGACAAAGAGAAAAGGAGTTAAAGGGTTTCCTTGTCTTAATCTGTGGGAGCTGTTGAAGAAACCCTTAGGAGTGCCATTAACCAACCTAGAGAATCTAGTGGTCTTCATCCAATTGCACCACCTCTCCCCAAAATTAAATTTGTTGAGAATATAAACCAAGAAGTCCCAGTTAACATGATTAAAAGCCTTCTCCATATCTATTTTGCAAAGGACACCTAGAACGCTGAATCTAATTCTACTCTCCAAACATTCAATAGCAACAAAGGGTGGGCCCAAGTGGTGAAGACCTTGGTCTTGGGGTATCACTCCCTTCAAGGTCCAAGGTTTAAGAGCTCATGGGTGCAAACAATCCTTTGGGGCCACACCCCCTGGTGAAAAGCTAGTAATTTAACCAGTTTCATATAGGGAAACTTCTGAGGATGCGGTGCATGGGATTGGGGTTTACTTTGCAGGGGTGAGTCTGAAGGGCCCTGCCTTGGAGAGGTTCCCTGACATAAAAAGAAAAAAGAAAAAAGAAAAAGAAAACATTCAATAGCAATAAGGATTGAATCCAGAATCTGTCTCCATTTAACAAATGCATTTTGGGGTTTCAAAACAATCTTTTCCATGACCGTGCTCATACGATTGGCTAAAACCTTGGATACAATCTTATACAATCCACTTACAAGACTTGTAGGACAAAAATCTTTCACCTCCACAGACTCAGGCTTTTGCGGAATAAGTGCTATAAAAGTTGCATTAAGGCTTTTCTCAAATATCATATGTGAGTGAAACTCAACAAAAACCTTCATAACTTTCTCCTTGATAATATCCCAATAGACCTGGAAAAAAGTCATTGAAAATCCATTTGGTCTCGACACTTTATCCTTGTCCATTCCTTTCAGCACATTAAACACCTCTCTTCCTCTTCCAACATCCTCTCTAGCTAGTCAATGCACGATTGATCAATTGTGTCAAAAGCCCATCAACCTTAGGCCTCCAAGGGAATTGCTCCATGAGTAGATTATCAAAAAGCTGCACTATGTGATTCTTAATTTCAAACCTGTTCAAAAGAATATATCCTTCCGAATGCAGCACCTCAATAGCATTAAGTCTTCTATGAGAGTTGGCCACTCTATGAAAAAAGCTGGTACACTTGTGTCCCTCCTTCAGCCAAAGGGACCAGGATTTTTGTCGCCATGAGATTTCTTCCATGAGAGTAAGTTTTTCCAAATCAGCCACAACAATAATCTTCCTTGCCTTCTCCTCCCTCATCCATGAGAACCCTAGCAGTCTCCTTTTCATCGAAGCATGAAAGTTCCTCAAAAAGAATCTTCCTTTGATCATCAATCTTCCTAAATTCTTCATCATGCCACAATTTTAGATCTTCCTTCAAAGCTTTGTGCTTTCTAGCCAACACAAAGTTGGGCGTACTAGAAAAATCATAAGAGGACCACCGCACTCTCACCTTCTCCACAAAAACATTAGCTTTCAACCACATGTTTTCAAATTTAAAATATCTATATCCTTCATAGAGACCCCCACAATCTAGCAAAATGGGGAAATGGTCTGGACATAGCCTTGGAAGTTTGTTTTGACATAAATCAAAAAAATGGGCCTCCCAAGATGAAGATAAAATGAATCTGTTCAGTCTTGACCAGACCCTCCCATAGGACCATGTAAAATTCCCCCTGCCAAAGGTAAATCAACAAAGTCCAATTCAAAAATAAGATCAGAAAATTCTGTCATAGCCAAGCTAATACAAGAATCCCCCAACCTCTCACTTGGAAAATGAGTTATATTAAAATCCCCCCAATACACCATGGCCCATCCCACCAACTACACATACTAGCAATATCTCCTCCCAAAGGAACCTTCTATTGTTGTCCACATTAGGACCATATGCACCAACCAAAGATCACTTGTAACCATCATCCACATTTTTAAAGGAACAATCCACCAAATATTCCCCAACATACTCCTCAGCCAGATTGATGACTCTTGTATCCCACAACAAAAGAATACCGCCTGATGCCCCTTTAGAGGCAAGATAGACCCAACCCATATGAAGACATCCCCACAAACTTCTAACAATACTTCTATCTATGAACTTCAGCTTGGTCTCTTGAAGACAAATGATATTAGCATGTCTAGAATTTAATCAAGGAATTGAAACAATTTTTTTTTTGCTTGTGGGAGACTAAGTTGGTTGTTGTTTCTAGTGTTGTTATGTGAAGCTTGTGGGATGCAACACATGGATTGTTCCTGCATGGGCTCAAATGAGGCTTTCGGAGGGATTTTGCTCATGTGTGATAGGAAGGTGGTAGAAAACATTGATGGATGCTACTTATTAGGAAAAAAAAAATGATGGATGTGTGAGAGATTTCATTGTTACCTGTAGGTTCAAATATGTCAATGAAAAATTTAAGTGGGGCTTTGTTGGAGTTTATGGATCTAATGATAATTGTATTAGAAGACTTCTTTGGGATGCATTGGGGTGCTAAATTATTAGTTGGTGGAGCATTCCATGGTGTATTGGGGTGACTATAATGTTATCTGCTATCTGAGTGCGAGGTCGGGTGATATCCACTAGTCTTGAGTGGTCAAGCTACAGTGGAGTTGTCTGAATTCATTTTCAAACACAGCCTTATAGATATCCTCCTCGTGGGAGGGAAGTATAGCTGGTCCAACAAGCGTGACTAGGCAATATGGTCTTGAATTGCAAGTTTATTCTCTTTCCTAAATGGGAGGCTAAATTCCCAATGTTTTCTTAGAGAAGCCTCCCTGGATCACTAATGGACCTTTTTCCTTTTATGTTGGCTTGTGACAATAGGGTGCACAGTAGACTTTGTAGCTGGTGTTAGCCATATACAAGCTCCAATATACAAAAGGATATAACCATCTACAAAGTCTCCAATCTTTTAGAGCTTAAGGAGTTTTGCTCTTTTTCATGCTAGATGGGTATATGCTTTTGTATACTTCCTATGTATTTGGGTTGCACCCCAATGTGCTTTTAACAAAATTTGTGCTATGGAAAAAAAGATATGCCGTTCAACTTTTTGTTTTCTGCGTAATGACAAGAGATTTGTTCATAGAGCTTTTATAGAAAATATCGGGAATTCAACTAAGTAGATTGTAACACATTTTGATTGCTGTGCCTTACTGACTAAATTGAAGGTAGATGTAACTTCTTGTACTTTTGTTGTATTTATAGGCATTTCCCATCACAGATAACTCCTCTACATTGGCTACTGCTCAAGGTTTTTGCTCTGTAAGTGAATTTGTTTAAGAAGCAATTATTATCTATTTTATATGGGCTAGTCTTTGATTTCTATTTAATAATCGACCACATCTCTTGCAGAGTAGTGGATTAGAATCTAGCTCTACCTTGCTTTGAGGAAACAAAGGCGAAAATACATTTTGCTTTGTACTTTCATACTGCCATCAATGGTCTGTTAGGTTTAGACCTTGCTGTTAAAATGCATTTTGGTTTTCCATTTTTGTATAGCTTATCTTCTTTTACATACAAACAAAGCTTATATTTTACCACCAACAATGAATTAATGACTTGTTGTGGGCTGCCCATGTGCAAATATGAAATTTGTGATGCATAGAACTAAAGAGACTAACCCATGCTTTGCTTTTTGTTTTATGGCAGCACAAATGAAAGACCAGATGAAATAGTTCACAATTTTTTTTGAAAGTGAAATAAAAGTATTGTTAAAATAGATATATAGTACATAAAATTACGTATATGAAATGATATATAGTCCATATATTATTAAAGTCGGGCTCAATTCTAGTGAGTGATCACTGAGTTTATTCAGATTACAACATTTTCGTCGAAATATAATTAGAGTGGAAGGGAAGGAGTTCAAACGGTAAGTCCTCCACATAGTTAGATATCTTATTTTCTTACAGTTTAGAAACTTATTATGGAATGGAACTATAAAGAGGAATAAAGAGAGAATAATCTAGTTGCTTATCATCTTGTGGAATATGTGAATCAAATATACACAAGGCATTTTCAGCAGGTAGTTATAATTTTTGCAATTATATTATTGTTACTATGTTTTGGGTATGTTTGGTTACAAAAATTTTGAGCATATTTGAGAATTTTTTTGGGATTGGGTTTTTGAATAGAGAGAAAAACTTTGAATAAGATTTTTTGAAAATAATGTTTGTATGGGAGTTTGTGAAAGTGGATAGGTAAAGTTTTTAAGAGTATTTTTGTTTTGGAGTTTGTAAAAGTTGTATTGGTTTTTGTGTTTGGGTAATGATTGGATGAAAAGTTGAAATAGAAAATACTTTTGAGATTTAAAGATATATGGTTTGATTTGAAAAATGTTTCGAAAAATTTTCTTAAACCAAAGATACCTTTAGATCAAATGATTATGTTATTTTAAATGCAAATAAAAAAAATGATTATGTTATTTTAACATTGGTATTAGATCAAGTTGACTGGTTCAAATTCATTGGTTGACCAAGAAAGAAAGCATGGGACCATTTTAGTTGATGCCAGCCTAGGAAAAGGTGGATCCACTAGGGTCAATAAAGTTCACCTTTCCGACGAACAATCCTCACTAATTAGTTAATTGTTTTTTTTCCTTTCCCTGAATAAAAAAAGGTAGGAGGGGGCAACTGGAAGTGGCTCCCTACCTAGACATGATCATAGTAGCACTCTACCCGCTAGGAACTAGATAAGAGGGGCTAGACAGTGGGAAGTTGCACTCCCTCAAGTCAGGTTTGAATCATAACTTAGACCCTAGCCCCTCTAGGGAATTCAATAAATCCTTACACGGCTAATACTAATAGTTTAAGGTGAATCTATATTCAGTTTTGAACCCAAAACCTAGTACATGCCAAACCACTGGCGAGTAACTCAAGGGTTCAACCCTTGGTGGTCATTGAATAACAATATCTCATCTGTGAAAAGATCTGGGGCATTGGCAGTTCATTCAAGTTCCTTTGCCTCAGAAAAATCTGATGAGAGTCCCCCATCTACCATTTCATTTAATATTTGACTTGAAGTTTCCATGACCATGACAAAGAGCAAAGGGGATAAGGGTCCTCTCAATGCAAACTGCAAGAAACTATTGAAGAAGCCAGATGTTGTTTAGTTGATCAGAATGGAGAAATGCACAATAGAAATACACTGCTATCTACTGACACCACTTTGCCCCAAAACCACATCTCCTCAATAAGTATAGCGGAAAATCCCAATTTACATGGTTGTAAGCCTTCTCTGAATCCCATATACCTAACATTCTCGCTAAAATATGTTTGTAAGACATTCATTAGCAATTAGGAATGTGTCTAAAATATGTCTTCCCTTATGAATGCATTTTGGGTTTATCGTCTTCTTGAGCACTACTTTCATCCTATACGCTAGAACTTTAGAAATAATCTTGTAAACGCCACCCCCTGGACTAATGGAATATAATTTCTTTATCTCCACACTGCTGCTTGTTTTCTTTGGAATAAATGCTATAAAAGTAGCATTAGGCTTCTTTCAAACTTTCTGCTAGCATGGAACTCATGGATTTTATAAATCTTCCTTTTGCATCTTCCAAAACATCTATGAAAAGGCATTAGAGAATCTATCCGCACCCACTACCTTCTCGTCATTCGGAGCATGCATGACTTTATGGATCTTTCTTTCCTCAAACTTTCCTTTTATCCATGCGGCTTCCTCCACTCCAACAGCATCAAATTTAAGACAATATATATGGCTTGCTTCGCCAAATGAACTATTTAGAGTAAATTTTGGCGTTAGGAAGAAAAACTTACGATGCTGACGTGGCAACCCAAATGTTTTCTCTCGACTATGTAGTGCGATTAGGGCTACAATGGCCTCTACCTCTGCCCTCGCGACTTTAGGGAGTGGGAAGGGTGGCCCTTTGAAGGGGATGGAGCAACAGAAAACGGCGAATCTAAAACGTCGAGTGGGAGGAGCACCACAGATTGATTTTGGTAGGGGTTTTGTAGATGTAATGGATTGGCCTCAAGTGCTGCCTAAGGTGGAGGTCCCATTCAGAGATCCAAAATTTTTGGATGGGGAGATTTTTTTTGTCTTCTCCAGGGCAGAAGTTAAACAATCGGCAGAACCATTCCGGTTCTCTATCATTCTGAAGTTCCTGCATAGGAGGCTCGTCACTTGATTTCATTCAGGCTTCATCAAATCCCATTGGGGACTATGTGTTTTGCCTGTTGTTGGCCAGCTGCAGAACCCTCGAAATGTTCTCGTCTAACTGACGAATGAAGAAGACTTTATTGTGGCTATGGCTAGGGGAAATGCAGAGATTGTAGAGGCAGCCTATCGGGTGTTCCACTGGACACCAGATTTCGTAGAAGAGTAGGACTCCCCTTGGGTCCCAGTGTGGTTATCTCTTCCGGGGTTGCCTCCGAACTATTTTCACGAGTCTATGTTGAGGTCAATCGGCGGGGGATTCGGTCGTTTCTTGAAACGGGACAACACGATAGCGCATGTGACACGGCCTGAGGTGGCACACATCTACGTTGAGGTTGATATTTCCAAACCTGTGAAACAGGCCTTCTGGCTAGGGGTTCCAAGACATGCAAGCAGCCTTCATCAGAAGGTAATCTTTGAATCCCTTCCTCTATTTTATGGGATGTGTCAGAAGCAGGGGCATGAGGAGGGTAGGTGTAGTCGGAATAAACAGTTGGTTTCAAATGGAGTAGGGAATGGTGTGAATGAAGGTGGGGGGAGTGAGAAGACTAAGGGTCAGTGGAAGGTGGTTGGAAATAAAAATGCGGAAGCCTCGACACTAGAGGTGATGAATGTAAAGGAGAATTTTTCTGGCATTCGGTGAGCAGCTATCTTGAATGGAATTAACCAGCGAAGGCGTGTAGTTGAAATGGCAGCAATGGAGGTTTTTTATGTGGATTTAAAGGGCGAGGCTCTTACTAGTAGACAATTTGAGGAGGAAATTGATGGTGATGGACTGGTTGGTACTGATATTGCCTTGTCACGTGGGAGAGATACGGTGGGGGGTAGTGAACTTTCAATTCAAAAAAGTCCCTGATGGTTGGTTTGAAGTCACCGAAGAGGTCTCGGATACTGAGGATTTGCTAGAGGTGGAGGTTGTGAAAGACACACCACACAGTTCACTGAAATTGGTGGATGAATCGTTGGAATTTGAGTTGGCAATGATGGGAGTTGCAGAGGGTGGCACTAACAAGTGGTGTTCCTTGTCTGAGGGCGAACCTGAAGAAGACATGGCGGATTTTGCAAGCAAGTGCTTTGATTCGGATTCGAAGTTGAATGTTCCTTTGAAAAAATTACGGGGCGTGAATAAGAAGGGGAAGTTGGTAGTCCTGGAGAGGAGGACTCGATCCAAAAGAATTTTTAGGTATTTATGCAGATACTTATATGGAATATTCGAGGTATTCATTCGTCGAAAAGTAGACTTCGGTGACTTATGAGTAAAAGTAGGCCACTAGTGGTGGCATTATTAGAGCCTTTTCTTTCTTCCAATAAGTGTCAGCGATGGGCTAGGTGGTTAAACCTGCCGAATTTTGTGGAGAGTGCTGTAGTAGGGGGCAAAGTGTGGCTGTTTTGGGATGCTAGTCTGAATTTTGATGTAATTTCCATGTTTGACCAAGTGTTGTTTGGTTGGTTCGCTAGAGGTAGTGTGCGAGTCTTGGTGTCTGTAGTTTATGCAAGATATTGAGGAATCTGGATGAAAGTCAAATACAGTTTTCTGCATGTAATACATACATCTCATGTTTAACAACTATCATGCATATCTTATCTTTGTACAAGTTGATTATTTTATTTACTAATATTTCAAAGAATTTCACTATGGTAGTTCCAACTACCATTCCTCTAGGAATGGTAGAAGTTGTAGTAGGACCAAACTTCGACGATCAAGATGGTGATGAACTCCAACCCTGACCGTAAGTTGGAACTGATTATGATGTTTGTAGAGATAGTTCTGGTTACCATGCCAAGCAAAGAAATGAAGCTATCTTGATGTTGTCTGTAATAAGGAGATTCTATCTCCTAGTTGTGTTTGAACGTATGCCTTACGTATTGGACCTCTTTAAGCAAGGCACTTAATTTAAATGTTGGGATGTTTAGTTTGTTCTAGCGCAAAATTTTTTAGGAATCATCATTTTTTTGCTGCGATTATTGCATACTGCTAATTTTATACTATGATGCATTGCATATTACTAGTCATGAACGATGGTATGTAATCATGTGTTGCCTGCCTTGACGCTCCAAGCCTCCATTCCATCCCAAGCGGAGGTTTGGAGCATCATATTTTTTTAAGATGGAATTCAACCTTCTTGATGTTGGAGACAACCCTGAAGTATAGAAAGGCCTTTCACTTATTGGGTGAGGAGGAAATACAATATATCAATCATTTTAATGATGAAGGGAATTGGGCAAGCCTTATGATGATGATTGGGTTGTAGTTGGGATTTTTATAGAATTTTTTAGGTTTTTCAATGAGGTCACAACCACCATTTTCAGTCCTTTGTAGGTTATATCCAATGAATTTTGTCAACAAGTATATTAGATGAGACAAAAATAGGATAAAATATGCGGGAGTGACTAAACTAAGTTGTAGGAAATGAGAATGAGCATGAGGACTAAATATAATAAGTATTGGGGAGATTTGAGTAGGATATACATTTTCTTACATGTGGCTATTGTTCTTGACCCCAGTACAAAATTGATGGCATGGTGTATGGTTTGGGATTGTGAATGTGAAGGCATGGGTGGATTATATTATGGTAAGGGTTAAGGAAATCCTTAAAATATTGTTTGATAAGTTTTTGCCACATTTGAGGGTGGTAATATTCCGGCAACTACACCTATCGCATCGCCTCCTCTCGAAGTCGGGATGGGGAAAAAATGTAGGTTGGGGTGGGGTGAGAGGTTGAAGTAGATTCCTGAGCTTCATCAGCCTTTAGATGGCCATTCGAAGTAGGATAGATACTTAGCAGTGGAGATGCACCCATTTACGAGGAGGTTTGATATCTTATCTTCGTGGAATGACAATGTTGTCAGTATCCCATCCTTGGAGACATAACCTATAGTATTTTGGTAATTCCTATTACTATCGTACCCTCAGAGTCGGCCTTTAGCACTGGGGAGTGCATATTGGATCCATCCCGAAGTTCATTGTCTCCTACAACTATAAAGGCATTAATTCACACTAAAAATTAGATTAAATGGAAGCCAATTCATATTCTGGATGTGGTAGACTTTGTGGAGGCCAACATGGAGGTGGGTAGTGATCAACCTAGATCCGGTAATTGCTTTTAATTCATTGGTATATCGAAAATAAGAGATACCCATTTTTTCAACTCGTGTAATACCTTTTAACTGTAGTGGTAAACCAAGATGCCCTTCATAAATAATATTCTTACCCAGCTCGCCTTCTCTAGCCAAAAAATCAGCTGCACTATTGCCTTTCCTATATTGATGGATCACAACAAAGTTAAACCCCTCAAGCTCCCCCTTTAACTTTTCCCAAAAATTCCAAAGGTACCATAATGTACATCCCCCTTTCCGGAACCAATCTACCACAATACGAGAGTCGGTCTCAATAATTACATTAAAAAATCAGAATTGTTTACAAAGACGAATACCCTCTAACATAGCCTTTAGTTCGGCCCCATTATTCGTTTCGTTTCCAAAATGAGCTGAAAATGCCGCCATTACCACACCATTGTTGTCATGGACAATGCCCCCACCACCCGAATTACCCTGATTTCCATGGCAACTCCCATTGCAATTTAATTTCACCCAACCTGTAGGAGGTCTAGTCCAAGTGATTATTTTTGCAACTCTCTATCTCATACTTGGATGTTCCACATGAAATTCTTCTAGGATTTTAATATCTTGTCTTGATAACTTTCAAATAGAGCTAAAATTACCAGCCAAAAAATTAATCCAATATCGAACATCTCTCCATATTTTCTCCTCATTTTCCTGCATTCCTTCCATTCTGGCCTTACACCTTCTTCTTCATAAACACCATGTAATGAGGCAAGGGATTAAGCCAAGTACTATACCTTTAATGGAAGATTTCTTTGCATAATAAAACCAAATCATAATTATGGTTTTCCACGTCCAATGCTTCATAAACGGGATTCCTATCACAACACTTGCACGATACCAAACACCCAAGGTCATATCTCCTAAAGATAGGACGTGGTCAATTGTTTCAGGGGCTCTCTGTGCACAACAAGTTATGTTTTATGCTTTAACAAGTTTTGTTTCATTTTATGTAATATGTAAAATATTATTTTTATTTATTTTTTATTTAGGAAATTTAGAATAGTATCTGGGCCCAAAAAGAAGTTATGGGCCCATTTGTGCCAAACGGGTTGGGGGGACGAACCAGGGGTCCAAATTCTCCCCTAGCACCTGGACGGGGCCCCGCCCGTTGGGTGCAAGGCTAGCTTTCAGAGGCAAATCCCACCTATATATATATATTATAGTAGGTAATAATATAGTAATATATTATAGTATATTATAATATAAAGTGATATAATATTAGTATAATTACTAATACTATAGACTATAGTGATAATATATAGTTATTTATATATAGTGGATTACTAATAGTATACTTAGTATTAATACTTATATATAGTATAGTGATTTATATAGTTATTTATATATAATGGATTACTATTACTATTAGTATATATATATGTGTGTATATGATATAATATTATAAGTGTATACGATCAAATGTATAGAAATGTATTTATCAAAAAGAATATTAATTTCTTATGCTATATGTGACGCCCCCAAATTCCACTTGGGATTGGGTGAACATTTGAAGCGTCGAGACATGCAACACAATGTTACTTGCCCCCGTTCATGATATATAAGATGCAATGTTCCTAACATGCATATAGTATTATGCAATATTCACAACATATAATTTTTTTCTTCAGCAGTTGTAATACCCGCATCCTACTACGTAGGTCCTTACGTCATTTCTTTCAATTTAATTTATTAAGTCAAATATTTTGAGATAAAGATTTTTATGATTTTAATATTTTAATATTTTATTTTAAGATATGTGTGCTCTTATTTTAATGTGGGTCATTAAAAATAATTTAAGAAAAATATTTTCATGATCTTAAGATATATTTTCTAAAGCCCCTACCTTTTTATTTAATTGAAGAATGACCCAAATATTATCCACCATAGGATAAGCATAATTTTTCTATGGACTAATCCACACCATCCATTCATTTAGCTTCCAAAAGAAGCTTTGACCCACTTTATCACCATGGTTGACCGACCTCTCCTATACCATTCGGACCCCTCTCTCTTACACAACACTTCAAGCTTCTTGGACAAGCCGAACGGGTCTCTCTCTTCTTCCTTCTCCTACACGTTGGTTTCGGCTTCCAGAGCAAGCCAAGGAGAGCTTCATCAAGCTCTAGTTCCAGCCCTTCTAACCCCACGAAAGGACCCTCTTGGTTTCACCTGCACCGAACACCTCTCCCTTCTCTCAAGCCGATTCTCTATCTCCTCTCTTACACTGAGTTTCGGCTGAAGCATCTCTAGGAGGACGAAATTGCTGGGTTGGCCTTCGGTTCTCCTTCTCTTCCCGTTCGTGGCTTGCTAAACCAGGTAGTGCTCTGTTTTTCCAATTTCTTCTGCCGAGTGAACTATGCCATAGGAGTTTCGGATTTCCTATGCTGGCCGACTGCTATGTAGTGATTTTCTGAGTTTATTTCCTCACTTGTGCCTCCTAATTTATGCTCTAACTAGTTGATAACCAAATGGAAGGGATGTGCTCTGTTTTCCGAGTTCCCAGCCGTGTATATGTCCTGTGATTTCCATCCGTGTGTTTGCTCTATTTCCTTGTTGATTTCCAGCCAAATTATGCTCTGTTTTTTAATTCTAGTTGTGCATATGCTCTGTTGTGGTGAGTCTTCCAGCCATGTGCATGCTTTACTTCTTCTAGTCGTGTATTTCATTATTTCTTGATTCCAGCCGTAGGTAGCTATAGGATGTTTGTTGTATTTATTCCTTGAGGTCTATTAAACCAAGGCATGTTTTTAAATTATCATGTCTTTAAGTGTTAAGTTAGTGAAGTTGAAGTGGTGATTTTAAGCATGCTTCTTCTAGGCTTATGGCCTAAGTAAGCCACTAAGAAATTTAATTTAAGCTAGTGAGCTTGCTTTGAGGAGCTAAGAGTGTAGGGTAAAAAAATCCTAATTTAACTTATTCATTTTTTTATATGATTTTGGAAGCCTATTAAGTTGTTTTAGCTTATGTGTTGATATAGTTAATTTCCTATAGTGCAAATAAGTATGAGTGCTCTAGTTTTAGCCCAAACCGAATATGTTAAAGTGGGTTTTTGCTATGTGATTTCCTATATTTCGAATTTTGCTAAGTTATTCTTAAACTTGGTTTAATCATAGATGATGATTAAAGTGATTTAATTTATATATATATATATATTGGTACCATGTGCATTTTATTGATGTTGGTTGGAAATATATTTTTAAGATGCTAGAGTTTTGGTTTAAGAGATCTTGCTTGGGTCTTGTAATTTATATCTTGCTTTAAATGGTATTAAGTAAGTAAAGCATAAGCTTAAGTGCTTAAAAGTTTTAAAGCCTATTAAACGAGTAACCTTATTATATTTTATGTTATGTTTAATTTTAGAGAGATGGCAAGCATGTTATTTACTTCCATGAGTTTCTTTAAAATGTTTAGAATGAAGATTTTAATGATTTGGCTTAGTGTCATGCTTGATGGGTAGACGAACGGGTTAAGGGAACGTTTAATTCCAAGTTGGAATTTAAGTGAACGTGTGAGCGTACCGATTAGTAAGGCTTAAAGTAAGGTGGATGTTAATATATCTACCTCCTTTTATTGAATAGGACTAGGAGTCTACCTTCAAGTTCAGATGGACTCGCTAGTAAGACTCGCAGGTAAGTAGCTATGACCATACTTCTTACACCATGCTCTCTTAATGAAAGAATATATCTCTCATTGCAAATGTTTCTCAAATGTGAAAGAATAAATGTATATAGTATGTACAAGCCCTTCCTTGATAGCCTCTGTTAAGTGNATTATATTTTATGTTATGTTTAATTTTAGAGAGATGGCAAGCATGTTATTTACTTCCATGAGTTTCTTTAAAATGTTTAGAATGAAGATTTTAATGATTTGGCTTAATGCCATGCTTGATGGGTAGACGAACGGGTTAAGGGAACGTTTAATTCTAAGTTGGAATTTAAGTGAACGTGTGAGCGTACCGATTAGTAAGGCTTAAAGTAAGGTGGATGTTAATATATCTACCTCCTTTTATTGAATAGGACTAGGAGTCTACCTTCAAGTTCAGATGGACTCGCTAGTAAGGCTCGCAGGTAAGTAGCTATGACCATACTTCTTACACCATGCTCTCTTAATGAAAGAATATATCTCTCATTGCAAATGTTTCTCAAATGTGAAAGAATAAATGTATATAGTATGTACAAGCCCTTCCTTGATAGCCTCTGTTAAGTACCCTATCGATTATAATTGTGTGTACATGTATATGGTAATGCATGCATGTAGATTCTAAGTCATGAGATTTTCATGCATGCTCTCAAGAAATTTATGATTATTCCTATATGTAGTATAGCATGAAAATGTATCCTGTTCATGAAAACGCATGTGCATTGAATTAAGAAAGATGATGAAAATGTTTAAATGTAAAGGAAAGGAAAGGAATGGAACGTCTCATGTTTTATGCTTCAAATGATGCTTTAAATGAGTTTTAAAATGTCCCTACGAACCGATGCTTTAAATGTCCCTGAGAACTGAAGTTTTTAAAATGTCCCTGAGAACTGTCGTTTTAAAGGATGCCATGAACTGACATTTTAAAAGAAATCTTGAAAAGTGATGTTTAAGCCTATACTTTTTAATGATGTTTAGGCTCGTGTTTTTAGATTGAATTAAGTTTAAGCTCGTATTTTAATGGTATCTAAACTCGTGCTTTAAATGATGTTAAGTTCATGCTTTTAAATGATGATCGAGCTTCTGCTTCCTAAATGAGGTTTAAGCTTATATTTTTAAATGACGTGTAAGCTCATGCTTTTAAATGATATTTATGCTTGTGCTTTTAAAATAATGTCAAGCTTATGCTTTTAAAGGATGGTTACACCTACGCTTTTGAATGATGTTAAGCCTATGCTTTTAAGTAAGGTTTAAACCATGCTTTAAATGGTATTTAAGCTCATGCCTTTCAATGATACTTAAGCTCATGCTTTTAAATGATGATAAGCTCAGGTTTTTAAGTGACGTTTCTTTCCTATGAATGAACTGTTAAATGAAAAAGAACTGAAATGAATGAAAAGACTAAAGGAACGAAAGGAAACGTAAGTTCCAATGAATGAAAATACGTAACGGCCACATGAAAGGAAAGGGGTACCCAATGAATGAATGGGCAGATTGCAATGCCGGGTCGTAGTATCTGGTAGTGCACCCAGTGCTGTGCCCTGACGGAATGGGATTCCAACTCGTGGCCACGGGCGAATCCATAGGTTGAAAGACCGCTAACCCTAGCACGCGAGGCTTAATAGTGTGCAATGGCCTATGAAGTAAAAAGATGTAATATATGAAAAGTATGTTACGCATGAAAAGATGTAAAGTATGAAAAGCATGAAAAGAATGTTTATGCATGAAAGCTTAGTCATGTCTAAGAATGTTTATGCATGAAATAAAAATGTAAATGTTATGTATGCATGTTTTCTAAAGGAAAAGAATAGATGCCTAGTATGTTCACTGCATGGTGTACTACTTATTGAGTATTAGACTCACTTTTGTTTTAAATGTTTTAAACGTCCAGAAAATGAAGAAAAGGCTGAGGAGCAAGGCATTACTGCTGAGAGAGAGAGACGAAGGCTTAGTGTATTCTTTGTTGGATCAATCATGTACCGAAGAAGAGAAAAGAAAAGAAAAAGAAAAGGAAAAAGAAAATACGTAAATGATAGGTACGGAAGTGGCGATCTCGCTCCTTCGCGGGGAGGGTCGTTACAGCAATACTATGCACCAAACTCAAAATATCCCAAATGCTTAAATTATACTTCATACATAAAGACATACTAAACATTAGACATCACAACACTAGTCCAAAATGATTGTGATCATAAGTGTGCTAGAGATTCAATTCCATAAGTACAAGTAGTAATTTGAGTTAACTACTATACTATCATTGACGTCGCACCGTTGCTTAGTCGATCGTGTCTAGTTGATTGTTTCCCAGTTCTCTCTCAGATCTTGTAACAAGATCTACCATTCAGGAAAAAATGGTAGTTGTGAGTATTATAGTGAGATTTGATTATAAATCTTATAAAGTTAACATAAATCCTCCACACAGGTTAATGATGTATGTATGACAGTAAAAGTATAAATGCATAATCAAAGTCATAAGTAATCATAGCATAACTTGACATACAACATAACCTGACTGACATAACTTAAACTGAAACTTAAATTGAAACTTGACTTGACATGGCATAAACATGAACTTGAAATGTAATATGGACTTGAAACATGGCATAACATGAACGTGAACATAATATAACATGAACTTGAACTTGAAACATAGCATGAACGTGAACATAACATAACATGAACATGAAGTTTAACATAACATGAACTTGGACTCTGTTTCTTTAACTGATTAAACTCAACTTCTTTACTTAACATGAACTTGACTTGACTTCTTGACTTAACATGAACTTGATTATAGTACGATAGATTTTACTCCTTCACCATAGTACTCGACAGGGTATGGCCTTGACCGTAGTATAATTTAACAGACATATCCTTTTGTAGTACAGCAAATACTTATTCACCGTAGTACTTGGCAACGCATAAACTTTGGCCGCATTACCAAGCAGCGCGTATCATCTTTAACCGTAGTACAACTTAACTGATAATATGAACTTAACTTGAACATAATATGACTTGAACGTAACTTAAAAGATATGACTTACTTAAAATAGAAACATTTCATAATGTGACATAATATGTAATAGACAATATTTCATAACATAATATACTTGCAATAGAGAATATTACATTACATGACATACATGACATTTCACTTATTCCTGACATTTTCTTGATGAATTTTACCATAGAAATAAATAGTATTCACTAAGTAAGTTCTCAGGAAAGATTCTTCTTTCCTAGACAAAACTTCAAGGTTTCCAGAAAAGATTGGAGGGTCACATCGGTCCACTTACGAACTAATCTCATAGATAGAACCTCCTTAGATTGTACGTATCCACACTACTTGCAATGTATAGCAATACGTGATAGAATATCTTGTGTAACAGATAAATAATTCATGACAGAATAAATTATGTGTAACAGATAAACATGTAATGACTTGGCATGGTATATATGATAACATACATTCATATACTATAGTTCCTTTACTTATCACCGATACATAGTAAACTATGAATAAGTTAAGAGTTAACTTACCTCGGTCTTTGCATTTCTAGCCAAAACTCAAGCACGATCACGAGGAAATGAAAGTAGTGATTTTTAAAAGTTAAAAGTTAATCACTAACAATTAGAAATATGGAAAAATATCAACTTAGAGTAAAATTATCATTTTACCCTCTACATGTGAAAAAATAATCATTTTATTCCTAACTTAAGGATTTTGTATCCTAACACCAAAATTTATATATCTCTCGTAAATTTTGTTGTAAAATCAAATATTAATTCATAAAAATTTAAAACTAAATACAACTATTAAAACTCTATAAAGGCCGAAACTTACATAGGTTTTTTCTCTTGATTTTTGTTGAAATTCTTCCAATTTCAAAACTCATGATCAAACCAAATTTTTGCAATAAAGATCTTCCTATCCTAAGTTTACAAACATACCTAAAACATCCACAAAAAATATGCTAGTCATCAATACCAAACTTTTTAGAAAAAGGATCCAAACTTTTTAACTAAAAAGGCAAAGCAATCATATGCTTTGATCTATTTCAAAGCATTTCCAAGAACTTAAAAAAAAAATCCAAATCTTACTTCTAACATATTCCTAAGAATAATCATATTTTGAATCATGAACAAAAGTTATCAAAATCACTAAAACCATACTTAAACTTTTTCAGTTTCTTTCTAAGTTCAAAAACAAATTTTTGTTTCTAACTTGTTTTGATCAAGATCCATGACTTTTAAAGATGAGATCTTCAAACCAAAGCATCACATGATTTAAAAATGTGTCCTAAAACAAATTTAAACTTTAAACTCAAGATCACATAGTTAAAATCAACCAAAACATGAATTTAACCAAGAACATCATCACTTGGCCTATTCGAATATCTCTTTGCATAAAATTTCATGTTTTTGAAACTAACATCAAATATCTTCAAACAACATTCTAACATGTATATAAGAGGCTTAGGATCCTTAAATAAAAGTATCAAATCAAGTGGAATAAGATTAGACCATAAAAAATTTAAACTTTTTCAAAACAGAAACTGTTTTTCTTCTTCCAAATTTGAAGTTTTTAAATCTAAGAAAATTTTTTCACAAAAACTTTTATTCATGCAACAAATCTTCAACCAATAATCATATACACATGTTAAAAGTACTTCTAACAATTTTGGACCAAGATCTATCCATTAGCTTGGTCAAAAACTCCAAAAGATAACACACTCTCCAGTTTATCTCCTAAAATGACCTTTCTTGGGTTTAAATAATGTTTGACCAATCAAATGATATCCAAATGAAAAAAATAAGATATCAATGTAAATAAGACTAAAAAAGGAACAACTTATATGCAGGAAAGTTTGTAAGAAAATACTTACAAAAGCTTTGAATCATGCGTGCAAAAGAGTTCAGAAAAATTGTCCGAGAGTGTCTTTTATGTTCTAACAAAGAAAGGTGTAAATGAGAGATGATTTTCATTGGAAGGGGGCTGGAAGGCTTTTTATACAAGTTATGGAAGATGATAAAGCTGAAATGGAGCTTGAGTGTTGGTCTTTTCTACCCAATACAATATACAAAAATCAACTCAAGATATTTTCTCTGGGTTGAGTGTAAAATTGAAAGAATGAGTGGCCCTTTAGCTTTTTAATTCAAAACCTTCTACGCCCTCTTTTGGGAAGATTTGGTCAGCCAAGTGGGGGTGTAAAACTTAGCCAAGAAGCAATGCTAAGGTGACCAAATTCGTGACCCTTAATGGGCCTAAATTTTGGGGTTTTAAGAAAGTTTGGGTTGCTATCAAGCTCAAATCCAATATCTCTTGGTCCAATCAATTTTTCAAGATTAACAAGGTTGGATAATGATGTTCTAATATACATTTGAAGGATTAATAGCATATAGAAGTAATTTAATCAAGCGATTAGACACATTGCTAGAAACTGATGTTTTTACGTTTTGGAGGTCAACTTTATGGTTTGGATAAAACCGTTTAGGATTTCGATTTCAACCATACTTTTGGGCTCTCAGTTGGACTCCAATCATGTAGGATTTCATTAGGGTGGAAATCTTCTTTGGTTTAGCATAATTTGATTGGTCGGATGGAATAGGGTTTTTGCTTAGGTAGCATAATCTCACATCTTGATTTCTTCAAATCCATCAAACGTTCCTCTTGGTGCCAAGTATATAATACTATTCACTATGTGTGACTAAGATCTTGCCAAATGTCCAAATAAAATTTTTCTAATCTAGTTTGGACATTCCACATTGTGATTTTGAAAATACTGCACTTGG
Organism: Pterocarya stenoptera; assembly: GCA_003123785.1. Lineage (NCBI taxonomy): Eukaryota > Viridiplantae > Streptophyta > Magnoliopsida > Fagales > Juglandaceae > Pterocarya > Pterocarya stenoptera. Next base: position 13,984 of record QEOT01003320.1, on the reverse strand, counting down.
ATGTACTTACTGAGGTTACTATTCACTTTGGAAAGTGAGTAATAAACTTAGTACTAAAAAATCTCAAATATTCATATTAATCTATAGTGAAAATAATTTATCGAAATTCAACCCCGAGGTGCCCCTAAAAATGAATTCACATATTCGAATAGGTGTTTCGTCTGAAAATATGAAAATGAGTTATTGTGCCATAAAATCTTAAATAATCAACTAAGTCTATTGGCATAGATCATAACGCATTTTGACACTTCTAATTACATAAAATAATTAAAAATATCACTTATAGCACCACAGTAAGTGATATCTCTAACTATACTCATAGACTAAAACCAACGCGATTGGTTAAATCGTGAAAACTTATGGTATTTTCACGAGACTCCTAAAGTCTAAGAAATTCCACC
>QEOT01003318.1:177332-198646 GCA_003123785.1 Pterocarya stenoptera | reverse complement strand
AAACAATAAAGCCCTTAACATATTCCTTCTTTTAATTAATTGGAGTCCTATTCAATTAAGAACTTTAAGAGAATTGCCAAGGCACTAGTCACAACTGTTGATCTTTATCTTTTCAATTTGAGGGCCCAAATATATTATCTTACCAATTTAATTAAAAGGATAAAAAAAAAAAAAAAAGAAGCTTGCCTACATATATTGAACAAAGGTTTTGTTATGCATCAGCTACTATTTATTTTCACACTTCACATTTGATAATTTTTCTATATTTTTTTTATGAAGTGTGGAATATAAGAGTGAATAATGACTGATAAAAAAAATTATTTATTTGGACAATTGCTTCAATTATTTTTTCAAAAGTACTTCAATGGCCATTATATTTGCAATGATGAGAATGGTCGAATTTAGTGCAGATCACCATAATCACAAACTCAATAATAATTCATATTAAACTACTGAAGAGGACATTGTGAATGTGTCCTGCCAATACACGTACAAATTATTTGGAAAAAGTACAATAATTTCATTTTTGAATCATATTCTTACTTTAAATTATTATAACTGCCATTATACCATTTAAAATGGTCACCTTTTAACTTCTATTATTTTTTTTTTCACTTTTCATCATTTTCTCCCCCACATCCTCATCATTTTGTAACTTTTTTTTTATTCATATAAAATTCAAAAAATGAAAAAAAAAAAAGGCACAAATTTGGTCACTTTTGTTATGCTAAGACCTAAGTGGTGTTTTACAACCAAATATACAAATTCTTAAAATGTGATGATTTGAAATATTAATTGAAAATTTTGATAATTTAGTATCTTAATTATCTAAATATTACTTAAAATGTATCTAAATTAAAAATTATGAAAATTTATAATACAAGGTGTACTTTTGTCAACATATTTAGAGCCAAATATGTAAGATCATTATTACAAAGCAAATCAATTTTATTTATCTCTCTTAATTATTTTGAACAACCTTCATATTATGTCAAGATCTCTATGGCCTGATAGCATATGACCCGGTTCTCTAAATAGAAAACCTGAGTTCGAAATCCCCCACCCCCTTGTATAATAATAATAATAATAAAAACCCTCATATTATATGAAGCTGACCAACATCTAATTCTTTAAAAGAAAGCATCGTCCTCACGTTTTGTTTTATGATAGTGCATCTATCCCCATTTCACCCAAAGAAGAACACACAAAGGGCGTTGACCCAAAAATAATATTCCTTAATTATAATATTTTTTTTATTCATATTTCCTTAGTCACAATCAATAGTATCACTATGGCCCAATCTAACGTGGAATATTATTAATTTCTAAACCCGCCCCTCATATATTAATCATTTAATTGCAATGTTTATTATAATTTAAGTAATTTTATATGATAGAATACTATTAATTATCACCAACCATATAAAATTGAAGCAAATTTCTAATATCTAGCCTACCGTTGAATATTCGATACATATTAGGAACATTAGTTACAATATTTGAGAAATATTATTTTTCATTTTTAAGTTATGGTATCAATCGACATTATGCATTTTAAGTAACCTTTTTATTTAAATAATTAACACAAATAGTTACTTAAAATAATTCATATGAGTAGATATAATTATGGATGATATATCTTAGATGGGTAATAATATTGTCCTGTTTGATTATCTAATCAAGTTTATAGGCCAAGAATAACATTGGTCGACATTGTGCATTTTAAGTGACTTTTATTTAAGTGATTTAGCATAAATATATAGTTATTTAAAATAAGTCACATCAATCGGTATAAATAATATATAGAAAGTATGGTATTGATTAAATATTTATTGGCCTTGGTAAATAATTGCAAGTCATCCCCCTGATGCGATCTGTCGCCTTCGTTGTCATTTTCATGTCTGTCGGAACCCGGGGGCCCATATACAACTCACAATAACTAAAGTTGGCAAATTGTTTGTCTGCTTCGTGTTTGTGTTCTGTCAAATCATAAACGTTCAATTGTATAAGTTAATCTAAACTCAATCCATTAATTTAAATATGTCAAAATTTTAAATTTTAATTTAATCAATTTAGATAATAGATCATGTTGTATCATCTATTTTGATCTGTTTAATAATTAATTAAAAATATGTTAACATGATACGATTTATTTAAATCTGTTCGTTTCATGTAAATGTGTTGAACTAAAATACATAACATGAATAATATAATTTCACATAAAAATTAAAATTTATATTTATTAATAACCACAATATTTTAAAAATATATATATCAATATTTTTTAAATTTTAACATATAATAAAATTAATAATACAAATCATATAATAACAAATATGAATATAGGTCTAAAATTATAACTCCAATAATAAAAATAATAAAAGCATAAGCATATTGAAAAATATTATTAGAACTTAACAATAATAAAATTTTAATTTTGAAATAAATTCTAAAATAATAAAAATAAGTTGATTTTGAATTAAGTAGGCTGATCTATTTATAAATCCTATCTTGACAAATCAACTTCTTTTAATTCGAATTGGTTAAGATCAAATCCAAATCCCTTAATTTTGTATCGTATTTATGTTAAAAACCTATTAATTTTATATGGTGTTTATGTTGAAGTCACGGTTCATGTATATTATGACCCCTATATACAAGGAAAGAAACTCGTATATAGAATATCAGTTTCACTTGCATCTGGCTCCATCCGACTCGGACGTGCCATTTGTCTTCCATGTATCTCCTGTAATTTCCAAGCGATTTATTTCAGATTCTTTCATTATATTTCACTGTTTTGGTTTTCGGCTCTCGCCGTTGCTTAAAGTTGTGGCCTCCTGCAGTTACTTTTTTCCTCTATCAGAAATTCTTCACTGGATATGGAAAATGATGAGGATCCCTTTGCTAAGCAGAATGACCAAAGCGCTTCCACTACCATGAAAGATGATCCTTCCACTCGACGGGTACTTTGTTTTGGTTCCTCTGCTACACTTCTGTGCTGTGTCTGCCTTTTCTTTTGCATTTCTAGTGAAATTCATAGGCTTGTGTCACCAAGTTGGAACTTGGAAATGAGGTTTGCTTTTTACTCGCAAAATATGTGATTGGTACCCTTACCCAGAATCTCTCTCTCTCTCTCTCTCTCTCTCTCTTGCTTGCTGACATGAAGTATAATCCCCTCTCTCTCTCTCCCTGACTTATGCGTTTTTGGGGGTTTTCCCTTCTTTAGGAGTGTACTTTTTACCAATTTTCCAGTTGAAACTAGCTTAATAACACATTTAGCGGGCCCTCTTGTAATTCTCTGATATAATGGTTTCTAAGGATCGATTTTATAGACGTTTCAAGATTACGGGATTGGGAAAAACTGGTTTTAACACAACATCCGGACAGAAGCCCTGGACGAAATTCTGTCTTAATTCCATTGTCAACTGACTTGCACAGTAATCTTCAGTTATATCTGTGACACTCAGCAAACCCGAGTTGCACTTTCTAGAATTCGATTTTAAAGCACCGATTTGTAAGTGTGCAAGATTACATATAGGCTTGTACCAAGCATACAAAATTCATCTAACACCGTTTTAACGCTCATACGTTTTTGGAGATTTTAACTCAAGTCTTCTGAGAGTATTTCTCATTGAAATTATAGGGTCACCGATGAATTTCAATGAGAAAAACAGAAAAATAGAGCCATGAATTTTATATAGAGCCATAAATGTTAAACAGAAAAATTCTACTGTCAATATGTCATTTCGTATTTTGCATGACCTTAATTCACGGCCCTTTTGGTCGTGCCTCAATGCTGTGCGGCACTGTCAATTTGACATATATATGTGTCAATTTAAATTGTTGGATGCTAATTCTCAATAGTCATTTTTTGTAATTTCTCCATGTAGGATTGATATTCACGTATCACCATTAGGTTGATTACAAAAACTTAATGAGTGTTTTTCTTTCATGCTGATTCAAGGCAGTCTTTGTTCGATTTATCCTTCATAGGTTGATGAATTGAGCGAAATTGTTGAAGAAACCTCACCTGGTCAACACCAGAGTCCAAAAAATCTTGTATTGGAGAAAGAATCGATGGTTATTGAGGACACCAGAGATGATTATTTGAGAATAAGCATGCCCCAAACACCAAGTCGTACTCCAAAAAGAGTAAATTTTTCTCCATTACCCAGCCCTAGCTCTGCGAAAGTCAATTGGTCCCCAGGGCCCTCTTCATCAAAAAATAAACTAACCATAAAAACCCTTCTACCAAAACTAAGTTTCAAACGTCAAAGTAATACTTTAGACATCGAGAAGGCAGCCATTATACAACTAGGAGATTCACCTGCAGGGATATGGGAGAAGCGTCCAATTCCAAGGACATTGTCTCTTACAAAGCTATTTACATCAAAAATGAATACAGCATCATCCTTACCTGTAAGCCCAATCTCTCACTCAAATCCAGAGTCTATGCATGGAGGGAATGTGATGAGTCCATTAAGTTCTGTTGTAAGTATTAACCGCTTCGCTTGCAAACTGATTATTTCATTTTTGAGTGCCTAAAATGACCATGTTGTGTTACGGAATGCTTTTACATTATAGATGGTGATCATCATTGTGACACAATCTTACTTTTTTCTGGTTCCAATTTATGCATCTTATAAGTCTAAGTTTATTCTGTAGATGAAGAAATTCAGTTGATTATTCAAAAAAAAAAAAGTAGCAAAATCACATTTAAATTCTTTACTATTTGAAAATTTCATGATTGAAGGACGTTGGTGCTGCTGCAATCCTATTGTATATTTCTTTAGTTTTTCTGTACATAGTTGACTTGACTTTCTTGCTGATGCTTTATGATATCTAGGTTGATACCAATGTCTGTGTTATTCAGAATTCTTTTGTCAAAAATCTTGTATGGTTGACAACCCAGATAGCATGCAAAGCATTTCTTGACTTTCCATCTTCTTCAGTACTATATATTTCACCCCTTAGATCAATACAGAACATGTTCATTCCATAGAAAATGTTTTTTGATTAGACAATATTTTATTAAGATGAAAAAAGGTTGTTACCTAGAACACATTTTCCCATACGAAAGGTTGCTATCAAAGTTATGATTACAGTGATTTTAGGTATAGTTTGACCAGGGATGATTCTAGTAGGTTCACCAGTCCAATGGTGCATCGCACATGTTTCATTGGCAGAGCCTAACAAGGGTACCTAGAATTTGGTTGTATCCATTCGATCTTTCTTTTTTTAAAAAAAAAAAAAAAAAATTACTTCTGCATTTGTGGTCTATAGCTCACTGCTTTGTTAATCCCTCTCTACAGTTAATGTGTCTCTTAAATTCATTAAGCAGTCAAAGTGCACTGCATCCAGAGTGGCGCATAACCTCATAGTACTTTGTTGTCAACTTTCAATCCAATTTTTGTTAAGATTTTATCCATATATTGTATTTTAGTTAACTAATTTATTTATTATGCATTGTAATTTGGCATGTTGAAATACCTATCAAAAAAATTTGGCATGTTGAAATCCGTCCAATATACATATCGTCCGCTTCTCTACTTGATTCTTACGTAATTCCTCGCTATACAGAAAGGAGGTGGCTGGAAATCTTTTCACCGTTCTCGTTCAGTCCCTGAGCTTAGCAAAGAAGGAAGCTTGTCTGTACGTGGTGGTGGTTTTCGTGTAATTCTTACCACACCACGGAGGGCTGAAGGGGCTGTCACAACAACAACAAAGACATCACTAGAAGATAATACGGGTAAATTTACTCTCTCACACTCTCTTTCTCTCTCCCCCTCCTTCATTGAGAAGTGTTATGTTTGAAAATTAATTCTTGCAAATATTCTTACTTGTTATCAATATAATTCAAAATCAATAGAAGGCCTTTGCGGGTTGATTGGCTGCTTCAACTTAAAAATTGTGGTGAACTGCACTTAGCTCAGTTACAAAGAGCTTCATGTCCTAGAAATGTTAGCAAGACATTAGTGCCAACGTGGTTCACCAAAAAGCACAGTATAAATGTGATAGTATGGAAAATATCACTTCTTTGCTGCCTTTCTGGATTCATGGCTCCTATTGGCGGAGCCGTCTCTGTTATAGAAACTCCTACTATAAAAAAGAAAAAAAAGCTCCTACTGTATGTAAATAGAATAATACTAGATACAATCATGGATTGTGCAAGCACCGCACTTTCTTTTGAAAAGAGTGGAGTCCATCATTAAAAAATTGATGTTTTGATGTGGGTCCCATATTTACTAATTTTTTTCAAAAGGAGTGCACAACTCTTGCGCACTCTATGACTACAAATATCATTTCTCATGTAAATATATGGTCTTATGAAGGGCCCGTTCGATGTACCTGTTTATTTGCATATTTTAATTTGTCAAGATGATAATCATTGTGGCAAGAACCTGCACAATGCTAGTTAGAATATATATTAAGAAAAATGCTACTTTGCTCACTCAATTTGCTCCCTAAATTTGACACCTCATGTATTTCAATTTTTTTTTTTTTAATTTTTTTCTTTACTTAATAGTTAAGGAAGTGACTAATAGTGTATTGAAATTTTTTTATATTTTTTTAAAACGTTTTAAAATAATAAAAAAAATATGAATAAAAAAATTGGAAAAAAATAAAAAAAAGAGAATTTTGAACTAGCGGTAAGATGGAGTGGTGCACTCTGAGCGGCAGAGTAGCACCTCTCATATACTAATTGCCTACAGTTTAAGATTTCAGTTTTTAGTTCTGACCCAGTTTTGTACCGCACGATAACCAACCTATGCCTTATCTTAGTCTTGTGGTTCAGATGGGAATGGTGATAAGGGTGAAGATATTCCTGAAGAAGATGCTGTTTGTAGAATCTGCTATGTTGAACTGGGTGAGGGTGCTGACACCTTCAAGATGGAATGTAGTTGCAAAGGTGAACTTGCTTTGGCCCACAAAGAATGCGCTGTAAAATGGTTTAGTATTAAAGGTAATAAAATATGTGATGTGTGCAAGCAAGAAGTTCAGAACCTACCTGTCACGCTTCTACGAATTGAAAACTGTCAGGTCCTTAACTTGCAAGAGAGTGGCCAACAAGCTGATGTTCCTAGATATAGGCAAGTAAAAGTTCTCCATGCTGCATAGTAGTGGGCAAGGATATCCTGATTTGTGTTTATTTCTTTCATTGTTTTCCTGCCAAAGTCTCCAAACAGAGGCTTACAATTAAACTAAATACAAGTTTGATGTTTTTTTCATTGTCTTATACATAGATTTGAAGACTAAAGACTATTAAGTTAAAAATGTTGGTTGACATTTAGTTTAATTCTAGTTGACAATTAAACAATTTGAAAAGACATGACATTGATTTTTCCGGTAGTCATCTGTAATTTTACTTGCCAGATTAAATAGTCTCAAACTTGTGTCTGAAGTTTGTTTAATATTATCTTCTAACATTACATTATATAACTGGAAGTTAATGCCATACTTTGTCAGGATATGGCAGGATGTTCCAGTTCTAGTCATTGTCAGCATGCTTGCTTACTTTTCATTTCTGGAGCAGCTTCTGGTAAGTTCGTTGACTTCCAAATGCTATATTCCAAGCTTATGGTTCCTAATATTATGAGGTGAACAGATTTCAACAATGGGATCTGGTGCAATAGCCATATCTCTCCCATTTTCCTGCATATTAGGTCTTCTTGCATCCATGACAGCCACAACAATGGGTAGGCTGACTTTGTATTCTGTATGGACAATTCTCTGCGTGAATGGATCCTGCCATGACAGTGTTATACTGACTCTGACTTTCATGTTTAGTGCGCAGAAAATATGTCTGGATTTATGCGGCCATTCAATTTGGTCTGGTGGTTCTCTTCGGACATCTTTTTTACTCATTTGTAATCTCTCTTTCTCTCTCTCTCTGTGTCTCACAGGATAACCAATTATGAGTTCTAGGTTTGAACATTGTCGGATCCATTTCTAATATGTAAAGTTAGGCAATCCTTTAAAGTGTTTCATATGTTTTTCTGGGATCTACAGGTTCATATCCAGGCCGTTCTATCTGTTCTCGTTGCCACCCTTGCTGGGTTTGGAGTTACAATGTGTGGACATTCTATCCTTGTTGAGGTTTGTAAGTGGAGGAGGTCTTTGTCCCAATCAAATCAACAGCAGGGTTCTCAGGAGGTGACACAGCCAGATCAATTGCCTGAAACTGCAGATCAATTTCAGGCGGATCCTCATCACCTTGTAAGTGGAAGGGGAGATGTAGAAGCTATCCGTAGAAGCTGATGGTGCCATGGCGGGTATTTTAGAATTCATTAATGCCACAAGTAGTGCAGCATTAAGGAGGGTGGATTTTGGCTTGTGTAAATACTACATGATTTTTAGTCGCACCAAAAAAAAAAAAAAACGCTACATGATTTTATGTTTTGAATTCTGTAGCTTCGTGTTGGCTATTGGATCTAGTGCATTCAATATAATAAGACTTCAAAACCTAACTCTCTTCTCTGAAGAAAGGGGGAGGGGATGTGCAACTGATTGTAATATTCTTGTGAATTAATAAAGATGCATGAAAATTCTACAATACTGTTTCCGACTGCAGGTTTTATTCAGTTATTGCTCTAGGATTGCTTTTTCTATTATGAAATTATAAGATTGATGTTAAGTCATACCTAGAGGGGTTGAATAGGTGCATGTAACAATTCTTCCAATTGCAATTGGAAGAATTGGAGTCTTCTGTGGAGTCTTCTTCAGGAGTGCCTCTCCACTTGACCAAAAGTTCAATAAATGGACAGTTCTGGAATCGTGTTATCTGTTGTTGTAAGACTCCTTCTGGTTCTATATGAAAGGCTATGTGGGGATTGAGAAGAGGCAGTTCTGGAGAAGGTCATGGTATTGCTGGCGGAGCTACTCTACTAGAACCCAAGTGGAGTCTTCCTCAAGAGTGCCGCTCCACTTGACCAAAAGTTCGATAAAGGGACGATTCTGGAATCGTGCCATCTGTCGTTGTAAGACTCCTTCTGGTTCTATGCGAAAGGCTATGTGGGGATCAAGAAAAGACAGTTCTAGAGAAGGCATGACTAAAGGTCCCAAGTTTTTCTTGAGGCAAGACACGCGAAACACCGAATGAACCACTGAGCCGAGGGTAGCTCCTACTTGTAAGCCATTTCATTGATCTGTTGCAAAACAATGAAGGGACCAAAATACTAAGGGCGAAATTTGAAACTTTGGCACCTAGCAACACTCTATTTTTGGAGTATACTTGATCTCCAACTTTGAACTCCTGCATGGTGTGATGTTTGTTGTATTGCTTCTTCATGGAGTCTTGTGCTGCTTGTAAGTTCTTTTTCAGTAGGGCTTGGATCTTTTCTTGTGGCCTCAGATGTGAGTCCACCTCTACATTTTGGGTTGGTCTCGAAATATACTACAGGAGGGTTAGTGGGGGAACCGTATACAAGGTTTCGAATAGGGTGAGTTAGGTGGATGAATGGAGGTTGGTATTGTACCACCACTCACCCCAAGATAGCCAAGTGACTCATTCCCTAGGTCGGTGGTAAACAAAACACCTTAGAAACTATTGAATGCAGTAGCTCACCACCTCTGTTTGATCGTCAAACTGAGGGTAGTACACCGAGCTATAAGATAGTTTGGTGCCCTATAGTTTAAACAACTCCTTCTAGAAGGAGCTTGTGAAAATCACATCTTAGTCTGTGATTATTGTTGAGGGCATCCCGTATAGTTTCAAAACCTAGGATATGAAGATGCATGCCACAATAGAGGCAGTGTAAGGGTAGGAGAGATGGAGGAAGTGAGCATATTCTGTAAAGTGATCCACCACCACTAGGATTACATAAAACCTATTGGATAGGGGCATAGTGTTGCAATGAAATCCATTGAGATGTCTATCCAACTTCTAGAAGGGATTAGTAGGGGTTGGAGTAGACCAAAATGGTAAAAATTCTCAGATTTTCTTCTCTGGCATGTGGAAATTTCTTTGATGTAGAGCTTTAAGTCCTTTTTCATGCAAGACCAATAGAAGTCAGCCTTGGTCTTATGTAGTGATTTTTGGTACCCATCATGCCCCCCATATGGGCTATCATAATGCAAAACTTGGGCCTTAAAGGAAGAATTCTTAAATAGATAGATCTTTCCCTTTTCCAGTAACAACCCATTCACTAGGGTAAACCCCTTATCAGAAATATGGCTTTGTTGTAACTTTTGGCACAATTTCGAGAGCTCCAAGTTAGTCTTTTAGGAAACCTTAAGATTTTGCAACCACATAGGGTCTGGAACTGTAATCCCTACCAATGACCCTTCCTCAGTGATGTTGGGTTGCTTGGACAATGCATCAGTAGCCTTGTTCTCCTTCCCCTTCTTATACTCAATCGAAAAATCATATCCCATTAACTTGCTGATCTACCTTTGTTGAGATGTGGTTCCTATTTTCTGCTCCAAAATAAACTTTAAACTCTGCTAGTTTGGTTTAATAATGAAGGCCCTCCACTTCTTGACTGCATACACTAGGGCTAGAATTTCCTTATCATAAGTAGATAGGTCCAAAGCCTTTCCCTTGAGAGTATGGCTAAGGTAGGCTAAGGACCTTCCCTCTTGTATCAATACAACACCTATGCACACCCTTGAGCATCTTCTATAAGGAATGATGTTTAGAGAAATTAGGTAGGGCTAAAACTAAGAGTTTAGTCATAGTTGTTTTTAACACTTCAAAAGCCTTTGAAGTTGCCATAATCCATTGGAAGCAATTCTTCTTTAGTAGAGCAGTGAGGGGTGCAACCAATAATCCATAATATTGAATACATGTTCTGAAGTACCCCATGAGGCACAGGATCTCCTCAAGGATTTAAGAGATTTAGGTTGGTGCCAATCCACCATGGACTGAATTTTAAAGGGGTCAACCTTCACCCCTTCAGCCGAGACTAAGTGACCCAAGTACTTTATTTCTTTACATCCAAACTTACATTTACTCCTCTTAGCAAATAAAGTATCTTCTGCTAAGGGTTCCAACACCAATGTCAAATGCAATAAATGCTCCTCCTTGGTTTTTCTATAAACCAAAATGTCATATAATAATAATAAAAAAATGACAAACCTCCTTAGATAGGGCTGGAACACTTCATTCATTAATCTTTGGAATGTGGTTAGGGTATTGGTCAACCCAAAAGGCAACACAATTCATAGTGTCTTAAGTATTCAAGTAAATAACATATAGTTATGAAATATATTTAATATATAGGCATAAATGACTACGCATATGTAATCATGTCACATGCTAGATATTTAATTATAAAAGGTTCTATGCTTATATTATTAACTAATATATCTCTATGTGTGTGTATATACAAATATGTATATATGTATATACTAATGTACAAACGAGTTTTAATCGAGTCGAACTAACGAGTTTAGTCAGGTATAAACAAGCAAGCTTTAACAAGTTTTAACTGAGTCAAGTTGAGTTTAGTAGAGCATGTGTTATTTACTAATTAAGTATGTATCTGTTTTCACAAGCGAGTTTTTTTTTTTCCCTCATGAGTCGAGCTCAATTTGAGTTTACCATACAAGTATTGAGTGAGCTATCGAATGGACTAGTTGATTTACAACCTTATACAGAGTTGAATACCATATCAATATTTGATTGGTAACTTTATAGGCCAATTTCGAGCTCATTGAATGGTCCTTGAGTTGATCAAACTCTTTTTAAATTTCAACATCGTATTCCTGATAATATGTTGTGACTAGTCGTGTTAGATTCCCGTACACAAATTCTTCTTCAAAATTCCAGATAACATGGTCTTTATCCAAACTTCAAATTCTGAGATCTTCAAACTTCTATCCTAATCCAATACTCAAATTTAATTAATCAAATAGAGTATATGTTGATAATTTTGATTTCTTATTTAAAAATTGCAATCTTTTAAATCTGGAAATAACGACGAGTTCATAATGGGACATTAATGCATCTTTAGATTTTGTTCTAACTTCGAATTCTGATATCTTGAAACCTCCATTTCATCTTATACACAAATTTATCTAATCAAATAGAGCATTTATAAATACATTTGATCTCTTATCAACCCATATCCATTGTAGATAAATTTTATTTATCAACCCAAACCAAATAACAAGCGTTACCCATTGTTTTGAAATGCCAATATTGAAAAGACCAATGATAAAATGAAAACCAAACTATAATTTATTTACAACTTATCAATAGAAGAATATTTTTTTTTTAAATTTAAATACATCAAATCAAGATCCAAATTAAACTAAATATTCTTAAAAAAATATAATTTTAATAAAAAAAATTGTAGAAAAATTATAAAGGAGTTGTGATGATGCCTTCAATGCACATAAGGAACAAGTAAGGTGAAAAATGATCACCCTACTTTAATCCTCTAGAGGGAGTAATAGGGCCTTTAGGATCCCCATTTCTCATAATGGAGAAGGAAACAGTTTTAACACATCTCATGATCAAGTTCACCCACTTTGCATGGAATCCCATCTTCTGCATTGTTGTTTCAAGGAAGTCCCACTCTATTCTGTCATACGCTTTACTCAGGTCTAATTTAAGAGACATATAACTAGTTCTCCCCACTCTCTTTTGTCTTAGGAAATGAATAATCTCATGGGCCACTAGATATTATCTGTTATTAATCTTCCTGGGACAAAAGCACTTTAAGAGCTAGATATAACTTATGAGAGAACTAGCTTAAGCTTGTTGGCCAGCACCTTTGCCATCAACTTATAAACCACATTGCTGAGGCTTATTGGTAATCTGTTACTTTCTTAGGCCTTTTCTTCTTTGGAATTAAAGTAACATAAATATGGTTTTAGGAGATAGGAAACATACCAGTGTTCAAAGCCTTCAGAATTGTAGAAGTTACTAGGGCTGTACAAGAACTCGAAAAATCGAGCGGGACTGACTCAGACCGGTTGCTGGAGATCAGAACCGAACGAAACTGGTAGGGAACCGGTCGGCTGGCGGTGGTAATTTAACAAAATCGACGTCGGCCGGTTCAGTTCTAGTTTGAACCCGAAAAAAACCACGGAACCGGCCGACGTCATATGCTTATTTTTTTTTTCATATATACTGTTCTGAAACAGTGTCGTTTTGCTTCTGTAGTTTAAAAAAAAAAAAAAAAAAACTAAAGGCGTTGTTCCTACCTAGGGTTTAAACAACCCGTGCTCCAGCCTCCCTCTCTGCTTCTCCTTCTCAAGCCCTCATTTTCAAACTTCTTCAATGTTCATCCTCTCCACTTTCCAACGGCAGCGGACCAACCCCACGTCCCTCTGACAAACGGTGCAACCCCGATGTTTATAAGCCCACTCCAATTTCGTCCCCCTCACGGAGTCTACCGCGTGTTAAAATAAACCCCCACAGAGTTCGCCGCACTCCGATGTTTTTTTTTTAGGTATGATATTCGGTTTTTGTAACTTTATCATCATATTAATTTATGTCCCATATGTTTTTAATTGTTTATTGTGTATTGTGTATGGACAGGGATTGAAAAACTTTGGATCAAATTTTTGCACTGTGAAATTAAATCCGAGACCTAATTCAGAATTCCCAAACCGATAAACCGATCATAAATCAATCGGCAACCGATCCGGCTGGTTTTACCCCCTACACTACCGGTTTCGGCCGGTTTTCTCCCCCAAAAAGAGTTGGTCGGTCGGTTTCTATTTTTGTACAAAACAGACCCGACGGGGTCGGTTTTCACCCCAAGAAGTTACTTCTTTACCAACAATCTTCCAATATTTATAATAGAAAATAGGCTCCATTCCATTCGGGCCTGAGGCTTTTATGGGGTCTATTTGGTGCAAGGCTGTACAAACTTCTTCCCCAGTGAAAGTCTAGTTCAAAACTTGGTTCATATCCTCATTTATTCTGCCTTCTAGTCCTTCCAAGAAATCAATATCCCCAGGTTGGTTGGAAGCTGTGTAAAGATCTTGCAAGTAATCAAGAATCACTTTATCTGTACTATCCTCTATGTGCCATACCTCTGTTGCATCAATCACTCCCACAGTGGTGTTCTTCCTCTTTCTCTGAGATGCTTTATGGTGGAAGTATTTGGTGTTCTAATCATCCTCTCTCAACCATAGGATTTTTTTTTTTTTTAATCTTTGTCTCAACATAATTTCTTCCCTCTCAAGCCAGCATTGTAGATTTGCCTGGGCTTCATGTTGTTCTCCAATTCTAGTACTATTTGGGTCACTTATCTATAATTGTTGGAGTTTTGATTTGGCTTGTTTGATATTTGTGTGAATTCTTTCGAAAACTTGACGGTTCCATGCTGTCAAACTTTTGTTGACACAATCTATTTTGTCCATAACTGTTTCAAAGTCAACATTCATTGTATCTACCTTCCAACATTCTACTACGATTTTCTCACAATCCTTGAGCTCCACCCGCATTGCCTCAAACATGAATAACGTTTTTCCCTTCCTACTATGTTTTTCACCATTCAGTTGTAAGATGATGGGGATGTGGTCAGAATGAGCTATTGTCCCATGAATGACACTAGTAGATGGGAAGAGATTGCACCATACCCAGTTAGCTAGATATCAGTCTAGTCTTGCACTTATACTATCCTGAGTTCCTCTCTTGTTACACCAAGTAAATGGGACACCCGTATAACCCAGAACCTTTAAATTGTATTCATCCACCAGGGCTCTAAATGCTTCCATTTGTCTTTAAGGACTCTCTTGCCCACCACTTTTCTCGGTTTTACTTAGTACTTTATTAAAGTCTCCAAACATTAACCAGACCTTATCATCTACCTCTTTTAGGGATTGGAAGAGTCTCCATGTCTTTTTTCTCTTTGTATTATGTTGTGGAGGGAATTGGAGTGTAACAATGCAACAAAGCCTTTGCCACTTTTTACACCCTGTGGGCTTGGATTGAGTAATGAGTTGGGCTATTAGACACTCCACCAAGGCCCTGTCTTCTAAGACCACACTCTTTCTCTAACTCTTTAATCCTTCTCCCTTTTGTGTAACTGAACCTCATTTTGCTTTTCGACATTTTTCTACTTTCCTATCAGTTACCAACATCTCAGTAGGCGTATTTCTAGCAAAATCCTCATTTATAGAAAGAGCATATTTTTGGGGCTCTATTGGGATAACTTTCATTTTCATGTAGTCGAATTGTTCCTTAATTTAGGATATGTTCCTATCACAACCCTTGCCATCCCGCCTTGGATAACTACTCTGTCAGTAAGATTTATATCCTCTCTGTTTTTTCTCGCCATCGAGTTTGCAATCTCAACCACGGTCTTCAAAGATGAGATTGGTGGAATTTCAATCTTCTCTATGCTTCTAGTCACGTTTTTCTTCCCACCTTCCCACATTTTCTCGAGCTCTCATCCACTGTCCGAATGGAAAACCCTCTTTTTCAAAATGTTATTCATTTGCCTTCCACAGGGCACAATCTTTGCGACCATGCCCTAACTTTCCACAAGTATAACATAAGTTCGGCATCCTTTCATATACACATATAACCCAGCTAGTACCGTGATTTCCCAGGTTGATCTTTTTTTTTTTTTTTTTTTTTTACGTAATAGGGGCTTTGTAATATTGATTCTAACTTTGATTCTAAGATATTCCCCCCAAGCTGCTTCGCCCTCCTCTGCATCTACCTCCTCCACCTCTCCAATGGCTTTTCCTATCAATCTCCCCACTTTCTCATTCATCGCATGCGGTAAATCATATAAATGAATCCAGAATATGGATTCTGAGAGTTTTGTCTGCTTTATTTGTAAATCACCTTCCAGTTCCTTCATCAAGATCAAGTTATTATCGAAAGACCACTATCCTTTCATTCGAATTCTTTCTCTATCTCTGCAATCCTCAAACTTTACCAAAATCATTTTAGGCCCCAAATTTTTGAAGGAAATGCTTTTTACCGGTCTCCAGATTTTTCCTGTTGTTTGCTTCAATGCTTCCTTATTATAATGGTGATCAAAGAGAAGTGAGATAATCAGACATTTTTCACCTCATGTAATGGTCTTTTCCAATATCTCAATTTCCACTATAACTTCCTCTTATTCCATCTCTGATAGTGTAACCATTCATAAAGATCTTCTAGACATTCCTCCAAATCCAGATCAGTGATCGTTATGATCTAAGATAGAAGATCTAAAGAAATGGAAGAAAAACAGCCATGTACTAGGACAAGAGAGGACCTCTATGTAAAAGGACCCGACTTTTAGCCACTTGTGGCTTTTGAGAGCTAGTGAAAGAATTGAGTATGAAAAAACTTGTTAAGGTCATTGTTTAGATATTTTTAGATGAGTATTTGAGGAAACTGAATGGTTGAGACATTGCTATTGGTCCATGAATGTCGTGAACTTCTAATGTTGGAAAATATTGATTGCATGCATTAGAAATGGAATAATTGTCCAACTGCATCGACATGCATCTTTTATAGTCATACCCATGAACCAACAATCATGGATATGACTAGAAAAGATAAATTTTCTTGTTATATAATGTATCTTGGAAGCTATGGCATTATATAATCTTGATTAATTCTATTTTAAGGCTTTTATATCACACACAATCCATGTGGCATAATTTGATTTGAAAAATAAATTTTAAAATTTTAATCTTACCAATCAAATTATGCTATCTGGATTATGTGTGGCATAAATGTCTTCAAATAATACTATTCTATAACCTTTTAATATGGCACTCGTTCTTTGAGTTTATCATTTTCTCGCAATGACAACAATATACTAAACGAATCTTCAGTGTTTGTTGAGCTCATTGAAATGCATGCTCCTCGGATCAACTACTATATAAATGAGAATAATTTATAGAAAATATAAAATAATAAAAAATGAGATGAAGGAAAGAATGAGAGAGGATAATGAGGGCGTGAAATTTTTAAGACCACATCTTTCTTATTTTCAATTATGATTTAATACAAAATATAGGTCCATATTTATGGAGAAATTATGGAGATAAGATATAGATAAATATATTAATTATGAAGTTGGTGGAATATCAAATCTGAAGTTGTGGCCAATAATGGGTTCATAATAGGCCAAATCCAACAAAAGACTAATAATAGACAGAAAAATTGTGATAAAAATTGGCTATATATAGCCTTGGTCAACTATAGGACCAAAATCAAAAGGCCAAACGTGGGTCTAGGGCTTTAAACAATACCCACAACACACCAAAATCCAATAAAAAGAACGCTCACGGCTAGTAAAGATATTCTAAATACATGAATTTGAGATGGAATATAGTTGAACGATAATGAGATTTCGTGGAGGTAAAACTATAGTCCACAAGATCGAGTCTGGCATTTGCCAAAGGTTTTGATGATATAAATGAAATATAATAGAAATTGAGATGGAAAGGAGAAAATGAGGAGAATGAGAGAGAAACTTTGAAGGTTAATCTTTGTTATTCTAAATTGTGATTGAATATAAATCATATATCCCTACTATAGAGAAATTACATGGAGATCATGAGATGTGATAAATATATTTATCATTATAAAAATAAAATACTTTGATTTAATAACTACGAAAATCAAATCATGATAATAATCAAATTAAATTTTTGATTTGATATTATCTTCAACAATCACTATGCAATGAGGTATTACCTTGTTGATGGTATATATCTTTAAGGAGCATCATTCCCCAAATGATGATTCTAACACCACATGGGAAATAAGAAGAAGCACTTATAGCCGCTCAAGTGGCAGAGAATAAAGATCACGAGGAAAATTTGCAATTGTTCGAGGATATGCTCAACTTTTCCATGGGAAACTCTAGAAGACATTCTAATGGATTGCATAATATTACACAACATGATTGTTGAAGACGAGCAAAACTTATAGACGGTAGCAGATGATTTTATTTACGAACAAAGCAATGACAGTCACCCCGACCCATGTTCACGCGAGCACACACCTCAATTTGCAAAGTTCATCCAACGTCATCATTGCATTAGAGATAGGGAATACTCATTCACAAATCTAGTCAGACCTCATTGAACGTTTATGCAAAATACGTAGCAGACCATAATAAATTATAATTTTAGATTTTATATATTTCATGGGATGTATTCAACTATTGAAATATAAATAAAAATGTACCATGTTGTCTCAAACCCATTAGCTGACATCGTCTATGCTTATAAATTTCAAAGACATTAAAAGGTAGACAATTTTTTCACTGTAGATTAAACTAATTTTAACCAAAAGATATGGAAAGAGTATCATGTAGGCTGTCCTTAAATATATGGTCAATATCTTTTATACATATTATATATTAAACCGTTCATGATTTCTCTTAGAGGTCAAGTGCTTGTAATAAATGTTACGTTTTCATTTTTGAGATTCTAAGCTCTAGTTTATCACCCTAACTCTCAAATCCCCATCTTTTCAATATGGACGGGTAGCCCCCGGCCATCCTGCACCCCATCCCTACTTGGTTAAGGTGACTAAGTCGACCGTCGCACTCTATCCCCCTGCCCACATCTCTGACTACTTACATCCACTTACTGGACGGGGGATTGACGCCATCACAGTTCGACCACCCTATCCACCAACATATTATTCAAAACCAAGTTGCACGAAATCACAACAAAAATACAAATATATCGAAACATCACACCAAACCATCAACAGTCACACAAAATAACAAAACAATCTTAGATATATAGATCGTACGAAGAAATCTCAAATCCCTAGTAGCATGGCGGTGACCGTGGTTTTGGATCACAGGGACCCATGGCCAAGCTGTGGTTATATGACTGCTACCGTTATAGACACCCACAACCATGATGTATCGGTGTGGAGATTTCGGAGAAGAAGAGGACTAAGAGGAAGAGAAAAAGAAAAAGAGAAGAAAAGGAGAAGGAGAAGATGATAGAGGCAATGGCATGAGTGAAAGGAGAAGAAGAGAAGAGAAGGGAGAGAGAGGAGAGGGAAAAATTATGGTAAGTTTATATAGTTTTTTTTTTTTTTCTTAAAAGAACATTATATTGTACAAGTGGATGGAGTACTCGCCCATCTCCCGCCCACTTGTGTATTTCTTTATAAGTCGCATGCCCGCACTCACACCTAGGGCAGGCGGGCCGGGTCATAGGATCCCACCGCCCAACCCTACTTTTCAATATGACTATTAAAAAAAAGTTTTAGAAAGATTGTAGAAAAGAAATCATATTTAAATCTAATAGATAAATAATAGAGAGCGAGATATATATGTGTTTTAAAAAAGTGGAGATGGAGATATTGGTGTTAAAATATAATATTATAAAATTCAAATAAGCAAAGAAAAAAAAAGAGCTAAGAAAGTACAAAACAGAATGAGATCTAAAAAACAGTTTGAATGATGAACATGTTTAAAATTTTTTATAAGATTATGGAAATGCCATTCAAATTTTGAAACTACAGAAATGCCAAATAGATTTAAATTTACGAGACTGACAAAAGATTACAAAGCTAACACTAATACATTTCGAATCGGAATGCAAATTGGAATTGGAATGAGGAATATGGTATACAAGTTAGTACAACCATAATAGAATGGGGTTTAAAAGCTTTCAACTTTTCTTGCTAGCTTCCTACGGTTCTCATTTAGTTCACTGATTTGTGCTCAAAGCTCGAGATCGATCTTTCTTTTGAGAAAACTAGCTAGCTAAATAAATAATTCACATACCTTTTGAGGTTACTGATTTTTCAGGAAATGCAGTTCCAATCTTCTCTTCTATTTCCACGGCGAATTTTGATAAGTCAAACCAATGTCAATTTTACTGTGCATTGATTTGTTACTGATTCCTTCACAATTTAGAAAAAAGTTAGATTTCCTTATTTCGGATTGAAATTATTAGTTGAAGTTGTAATTTATGAAGTGCGCATGACTTGGATCGGGAATTTGTTTCCTGGTATGATTGTATTAAAATGTTATCTTAGTTTTTTTATTCTTAGATCCAATCCATCAGAGAGTCTCAAGTCCTTTGAATGCATGTCATGAGGTATAATTTCGTTTGGTAATTCATTGTTTGTGTAATCGTAGATGTATCTTGGGATAATGTGCGTTAAAAAACCACTATGCGAAATGATTTGAAATCTTATTACCACTTAATCCAAATTTAGACAAGTCGGCGTTTCTTGAAACCATTGGTTTTGTGATAGAACCTCCTCCATTGGATGATGTTCGGAACTTTGGTCAGAAGGATAACTTCCAAGCCGTATGAGAGCTTACCCACCTCCCTTTCTCTTAGAGTTTCCGTGTTATTGCTTGTCAAAATCGTTTATATTTTCTAAACGGAAAATAAAAGAAAGAATATAAGAAGTTCGCACTTTAGAACTTTGGGTTTTAGAGAAGTCGGGTGTCCTTCAGTTGTAGTTGATAATGAGTACTTATATCTAAATAATCTAATTGACTGCAAGAACATTCCCCTTTTTAAGGCTACTTTTGATATCTGGAAATGGATCCACATCACAAGGATACAAACGTGTAGGTTTTTCTTTTCAGCTTCTGTATTCCTTTCAGGAGATACAAGGTGAAAGTTCGAAACATGTTCAACACTTGTAAAGATTGATATTTTATTTGCAGAGTAGTTCGTTTTATGTCCAATATGAATGACGACTTGATCTTGTGTGTGAGTTCTTCCTTCTACAAGATTTTCCAAATGCCTGTCAGTTGTATTATGGTGTGCTTTAAGAGTGTGATAAGAACACACTTGTTGAGGCAGTAGGGATGTTTCTGAGCCTTCATATAGCTTTGGATTCTATCATTCTACCCTTGGGTAAATAAGAGGGGCCCTTTGCAAATTTCTGTGGTATTTTGAGACCAACGTGTTTCCTTTTTAGTATCTCGAAGCTTAATTTTTTGTAGTGATTAGGTTTTGTGTGGATTGTGATTGAATGATATGTTAAGCCATTTGAAATAAACTGTCTGCCTCAATGCAATCTATAATCCTCTGATATTGTCTTTTGGTTGATTGATCAGATACCGAGCGGTTACAAGCGCATATTACCGGGGTGCTGTTGGGGCAATGCTGGTTTACGACATAACCAAGCGCCAGACATTTGATCACATACCTCGTTGGCTGGAAGAGCTGCGTAGCCATGCAGACAAGAACATTGTCATCCTTCTGATAGGGAACAAGAGCGATCTTGAGAATCAGCGTGCAGTCCCCACAGAGGATGCCAAAGAATTTGCTGAAAAGGAAGGACTGTTTTTCTTGGAGACATCGGCGCTGGAAGCAACCAATGTTGAAACTGCCTTCTTGACTGTGTTGACAGAAATCTTCAACATTGTGAACAAGAAGAACCTAGTTGCAGACGAAAATCAAGGT
>QEOT01003318.1:89972-131949 GCA_003123785.1 Pterocarya stenoptera | reverse complement strand
ATTCTTAAACATTAACATTTGTTTGATCACATGTTTTAAATATAAGATATATATTAATTAAATTTTATGACCTAACAAATTCTCAACTATTCATTTTGATAAATACATTAGTAATACAAATATAAATTAGTATATTAACAAATATAAATTAGTATATTAATTACATTTTATGGCCTAATACTAATACCCACTTTAAGTCTATATAGAAATAACTATATAAATCACTATATCACTATATGATACTATAGTGATATAATAATTCTAATATTAGTATTTGTATACTAATAGTTATACTAATACTATTATATAGTTATACAAAATTAAAATCACTATAACTAATACTGTTATATAGTTATTTTAATCACTATAACTATATATAATATTAATATCTATCTATATATAGTATTAATATCACTATTAGTATAGTATATAGCATTAGTAATAATTCAGTATCAATGTATTATTATATTTCATAATTTATAACATATAGTATTAGTATCACTATATCACTATAATATATATATATACTATATGTAGTAGTAACACTATAATAGTATAATATATAGTACTAGTATATATTAATATACTATAAGAGTTATATATTAAACCGAAGAACCAAACTGGAATCGGTAAAATCGAAACTACCAGTTTAGGAGGGTAATCAGTACAGTATCAGTTTTTGAAAATGTAAAATCGATATATACTGGTTCGGTTTTAAATTTTGTCAAAAACAGAACCGAACCGGACCGGTTACACCCTATGTACAAAATACAAACAGATTTGATCAAGTTGTAATTTAACAAATGTACTGTACATCCTTTTTTTCTTTGTTTTGCTTTTCCATACACTCTTCTATGATTAATTCCACATGACAAAAAATTTACTTGAGACTGTCTGTCATATTAGTGAGTAACACAATTTTGAAACAAGGATATCAACACCTTGTTGAGGGTATCGAGCAAGTTTACAAATGATCAATAGTTCTTCCTCCCTTTTCGTTCTTTTATTATATATTGGCCAAAGATACGTTTCATGTAATCATTTGCACCACTTAAGAATTTTCTTCTACTCTTTAGTGTATGTTTGTTTTTTGTTGTAGAAAAGCAACATCAACAATCCGCCAGCCTTAGGCAATATTAGAAACTGTGCTACTTGAAGCAATTTCTCACCATCCACTAGATGGACACTCTTCTTATCTGCAATTGTAATTTTATGATATTGAACATGTATTAGAAAATCAAGTTAATAACTTAGGAAGATTCGATCCATTGATTATCACTGAACTCATCTATCCTTGAGGTTAATCTGTATTAGACTTTTTTTTAACCCTTGGCAATGTACTCGATTTGGAAAAATATAAGATCCGTATCAGATCATATGTTGGTTTGGACCAATGTAATTTTAATGCGCATCAGTCTCGCAAGTATCAGTCATTTGGATTGAGAATGATGACTCTGTCCCTTTAAATGGGCGAGACATTGTGGTCTTAAACCATTTAGGTAGTAATCATATATTATTTTGGCAATTATGATCATTTGCAATATCTGCTATTATTTTCATTCGATAATATTGGTTAGCATTACTGCATACAAATAGTAAAAAAAAAGTAATAAAATTATCACACACTGCAACAAGGCCATCAATTGAGCCCCAACATTCAATATCAATAGATGAGTTACTTAAGAGAGAGCAACAAGGTCAAAATAAGTATTCCTATTCTAATTTTTGATTGTTTAATCCTTGAAATTGTAAAATCCTAATCTATTGTCTTTAACTTTTTATAGTCTTGAACAAAAACAAGAAAAGAACCAACTATTCTATGTCGTGAATACTACTACTACAAGTTACAAATTAGAAAAAAGATGGCAAGTCTGTTAAGCTATTATCTGGCCTTTTGTTGCAACAATTTGTTGTTGATATATATGTTAAGACTGAAACTTTAAGATTTGATTACTTTCGTAATAAATAGCAAGAAATTGTATCTGAGGTATACAAGGGAATTATCGATAGTATTCCATTTGGGCAAACGGATGCTTCCAAGGTCAGCAAGTGTATTATTTTACCTTCATCTTTTATTGGAAGCCCAAGAGATATGCGAAAAATATATATGAAAGCACTGGCTTTAGTCCAATATTTCGGAAAACCTAACATTTTCTTAACCATGACAAGTAACCCAAGGTGGAAAGAAATTTAAGATGAATTGGGGCCACAAGAAGAAACACAAAATCAACCTAATTTAATTGTATGTATTTTTAGAGCAAAATTAGAAAAGTTAAAAGATGAGTTGCTCAAGTAACAAGTCTTTGGTAAAGTATCGCTTATATTTATATAATTGAGCACTAAAAAAGAGAACCACCACGTGCTCATTTCTTGATTATATTGCAAAAAAATTGAAAAGTTTATGCTCCAGAAGCCAAGAGCTTTTGATGAGATGGTGTTTGCAAAAATTCCTGATTGAAATCAAAACTTGCATTTATACAAAATAATTGTGAAGCATATGATGCATAACTCTTGTGTGTATTGAATCCAACCAATGTATGTATGAAAAAAATAATTGTTGTAAAAACAATTATTTAAAAAACTTTACGCCTAATACAATTGTCGAAGTTGATTGTTTTCTGCATTATAGGTGTTATGGTAATAGAATTATTGCCGAAGTCAAGGATAAAGACTTCGATAATTATTGGATTGATCCATATAATCCATATCTTATTGCAAAATTTGATTTTCACATCAATGTAGAGATTTGTTCTACGATCATATCTACAAAGGCTATAATCGTGTTGCTTAATTTGATTTTACAACAAATTACTCAAGAGGTAAATGAAATCCAATCATTTTGATCGGCTAGATGAATTGCTTCACCTAAAGCCATGTGGAGAATATATAGTTTTACTCTAAATGAAATGTATCCATCTCTCTATAATTTGCACCTACATCTTGAAGATCCCCACTTGATACTTTTCGTCTACATGAAGATCTAACCAATGTTGTAACCTCTAATTTTTCTGCAAAATCGATGTTAATAGAATTTTTTTCAATAAAACAAACAAATGAAAGTGCGTGAAACTTGTTGTACTAAGAATTTCCTAAAATTTTGTTTGGAGCCAACAACACAAGTTGTGGTTTCCAAGAAAAAAAAAAGTGTCATGAGCCGAATTGTTGTAGCAAGCCCATTTGAAGGAGAAATGTATTATCTGCGAATACTCTTAAATCATATAAGCGATCATTTATCATTTGATCATCTCAAAACCGTTGATGATGTAGTAGCACCAACATTTTTTGAGACAGTTACCTTACATGGTCTGTTAGAAAGATATAGTAGTTTGGAAGACTGTTTATAAGAAGCATCTTTGCACCAAATATTGTACAATTTGAGGCGATTATTTACAACAATCCTTGTTTCTTGTAACCAAATAAATCTAAGGAAACTTGAGAGCGTTTTGATCAAGATATGTTAGTAAATTTTCAATGAGACAATACAAACTCAACAGATATTAGAACAAAATTTTTGCGAAGTATTTCTTCCAAACTTGAATCCATGGGGAAAAACATCAACACATTTCATTTGGTGGATAATAAAGTTTCTTTTGATGATGACCAAACTGAATCTACGGAGCTCAATGATGAATTAGCAATGATAATTCCAAACGAGGGTCTCTTGACCTCAACGACTCTTAATCATCAACAACAAAATGCATACGATTCAATCTTGCAAAAGGTATTCTCAAATCAACCTATTACATTTTTTATCGATGGCCCAAGGGGAACGAGAAAAACATACCTATATAAAGTACTCCTCGCTACTATGAAATCAAAACCATTAATTACACTTGCAATTGCATCATTTGGTGTTGCAGCATCTATTTTGCCTAAAGGTTGGACAATACGCTCATTATTTAAAATTCTACTGGACCTCGAAAAAATACCAACATAACATTAATTGACCCAGAGGTATTATACTTATCATGTTTGGTATTTGTTAAAACAAACTTTGTGTTTTAGTTCTATTCTTTTATACAATATGATAAAAGTGATTGTGTATATACCTTTAAAAATCAATTTTATTATTACAATTGAGCCTTTAAAAGTACATTTCCTATCAATTGTATTATTAAGATATTACAGTTTTTATTAGTCAAACCTAACTTTAGAATCAATTTGGTTTTTATCTAATGTAGAATTTTGTCATGTTTTGCAGAACAATCGGTTGTAAGCTACAATATTTGATAAAGATATAGATTTACATTAGGGGTGTAAATCGGTTTAGTCTAAGGGGATGATGGACCTTCTCAGATCGGATCGGACTGAACACCCATTGAGACTAGACTGGATCAGTAGCTATCGATCCCATCCGATCCAGTCTAATTGTTTTGTTATTTTGTTTTATCTTTTTCTTTTTTTAAAAAAAATTAATAAAAAATTATTTAAATTACTAAAATAAAAATTTAGTGAATTATTAATGTGGATTATGTAATTAACTCATTAAAAAAATATTTAACTATAATTATATTTATAATGTTGATAGTTACTACGTACTAATTTAGACTTTACTCTTTAGTATGCATAATTATTAAAAATTTCAAATATTTTATATATGGTTAATGAATATCAAATAATTTTATTGTACATAGATTATTCATGCTTACTTGCAACTTAGATATTTAAACAAAAAACCTAATTTCTTTAATTAAGTGTAAATAGTAGAGTATGTATGATTGTATGATATATTAACTATTTATCTACCATGACATAAATTTTCATATGATTTATTACTAATCAACAGCATTTCTTATTTTGTATTTTATATGGTCAATGATAATAAATTAGATAAAAATTACAGTATTAACTTATATAATTACTATATAAAAATAATATATTAAATTATTAAAAAAGATTTTAAATAAATATATAGTTTGGTCTGATCCAAAATTTATAGACCCGGGGACGTGACCAAACTTGTGTGATGATAGATTGCACATCTTTCGATTGTATTATATCAGTAATGCATATGTTAAGCCATTAGATCCAAAGCATAAGATTAAAATGCATCAATATGAATGGATCTTAAATTCAGGAGCCATTATTGAGAAAATTCCAGATGATGAAGAACCATTAAAGCTGCTGTAGAACAACGTCAT
Organism: Pterocarya stenoptera; assembly: GCA_003123785.1. Lineage (NCBI taxonomy): Eukaryota > Viridiplantae > Streptophyta > Magnoliopsida > Fagales > Juglandaceae > Pterocarya > Pterocarya stenoptera. Next base: position 126,808 of record QEOT01003318.1, on the reverse strand, counting down.
CCCCTTTAGCGAACTCAACGCTTAGAAAGACGCAATTACAGAGAAAGGTAAGTATCTCTTCAATATTTTCAGCTTGTTTTTTATACTTTTATTTATTACTAAAAAATAAATACTCAAAGACAATTGATTAGACCTCTGGTCAATTGCAACTCACATCAAACCAACTCGAGACATAAACTTGGTGTATGAACCAACAATAATTCTAGAAATATATGTTATTTGGTAAAATAATCTTTTTAAATTGTTCATATATTATTATGAACTTTCAGATTTAACTATTTCTCATGTTATTTACCAACATTAAACCTCTGCATGTTCTTACTTAAATCTTAAAACCTCAAACCCATATGTTTAACAACGTGGGGTCGATTCGTGTATGCTGCATATGTAAACATTTATGAAATTATTGAAGTTAAACCATTCATTATTGGAACATGTCTCAAAGTTGGATCTCACATTGGTATTTTCACCAAATAAAAATGTTGTCATTTGTTTTATATTATATGGTTATAATCTTTTTCACATGTTGTTCAAACAAGTATTGTCTCTTTCGTCTCATCTAACAAGCGTATTTACGATCAATTCTCTAATTCCTGGTGCAGTACAATTGCAAAAATGGCAATTCATATTATTTTTTATTACTATTTTATACATGCCTATTATATAACATAATTTGTACATTCAATGATCTATTCGAATATATTAATATGTATTAATCATCTCAATCATGATTTATCACAATTTCTGAAATAAACCTTAGTATTTTGATCACCATCATTTTTCTCCATGCTTTTAATTTGTTTGTGAATTTGAAGGACAACACTTAATGTAAAGATCATTGAAAAAAGCTTTACATGGTACGTCCGCATCTAGTTCAGCTGCTGGTGTCCAACCCATAACCAAGATTTATGATGTTGCTGAGCTCCTGAAATCCTTGCAACCTCTGATGGTAAAATTTTACTATTGGCAATAAATTTGCACTCTCTATGTACAAACATTAAAACATAATGCATTCACTTTGTTATAACTAAATTAAAATTTCTTCCAAAACTTTCAAATATTTAGGACCACTTTACACATTGTGCTAAATATGATGTAGAAACCAAGATTTTGAAACCAAATATGTTATAACAAAGGAACATGATATAAACATAACGAAACGTTCTTTTGTTATCATTGCAAGTAGATGAGCAATTCAAAATTACTGTATATGTGTTATGTTTAGATTTTAAACCATGAATACTCAAATCAAAACTTTAATATATGGTTTGTATTTATTTGAACTCACAACTCTACTTAGGTGGACGTAGATGCTGGTACGGGATAGCTGACAGCAATTATGTTTAACTTCATTGCAGAGGAAGCTCTAGGTTGCACAGCAACCGACTTTATGGACCATACTGGCAAAGTAATCAACTCCTCTAATAAAAACTTTTGTGTTGTCTCGTAATAGCATCCTGGGTTATACAATCCCATTAATAAACTTTATAAAAATGTTAACTTGATTTTGTATAACTCTCTTCACATAAAAAATGAATAAATATCTCAAGATCTAAGCATAAATTTGTTATAATTTGCCATGGTCGTAAACATCATTTTTACTCCTTTTTTATAATTTGTTATAAGCATGAAGATATTATATAATTATAGTTGGCTCTTGCTATTTATGGCAGTACAACTTAATAGCCTTAACTTTTTGAATTAAAAACCATGTTTTGGGCTTTGTGTGACACTTTTGTCATCGCATCTAATAATTCAGTTCTGAAAAAAAAAAAAAAACTCACGTTCTTGGAACAAACCTCAAATTATCGGAAACAAAACTTTTCACTTCATCCTGACCCTTGGGCCAACTCATTCTTAAGTGATACAGTGTATTATTTATCAAGATGATTACATATAGCTCCATCATACTAAGCCAACAAACATTTCATTTTAAAGGATTTAACATCCAAACAAACAAATTGATCCTTATGCAAATAAATTCCACTTCTCATCCAAAAAATAAAATCCAAAATCTATGATACTGATTACTATAAACTGAATGTTCACATATGTGATATTAAGAAAACACAAGCAACAGAAATAGATATGAGTTTTTAACCAATTGCTCCTACAAAATTTTCATAATGATCAAATTCTAGGGTACCTACATTTCTTGTTTTTAACGATGTGGCTACCTCTGTTTTATACAGAGATTGATACTCTCTCGTTTAAGAATTTTTGAAGTTTAGACAATGCCGTCGCAAAGAAATTTGTGTACGGGGAGCTTACAATATGAATTTTGTTTGGCTTGTAATTTTGATTCCCAGATGTAACTTTCTTATGGAATAAAATGATGTCTATTTCCTATATATAAAAAAAAAAAAAAAACAATGTGACTATGTCTGTTGTCAAAACTAAACATTGATTCCTAAACAAATAATTCAACAAATTAAAAAACAAAGTTATTCTTTTTATAAGACATTAAGTAGTTCTTCCACAATGCCTAAAGAGCCTCCTATAAATCCCACACATGAGCATTTCTTGGCAAGACACAATGGAAAGTTAACATGTAGTGAATTATTAATGAAACCACTTGTCGCTATTTTCAATTTTATTTCATTGCTCAGGTAAATTCTTTCTCACAAAAAATTAACAGTTCTATGATTTGAAAATTTTACTGCATTATCTACAAAAAGGCAAGACTTATTGTAATAGTAAAATAAAAAAAATTCTAAGATGTTTCTCTTGTCCCCAAAAATAAGCAAATGAATTAGAAATATTTTGATAAAATATATATATATTTTTTTTGACATTTCTCGAGAATGCTTGTAAGAACAAAAGATGAACAATTAGAAAAACTCTTTCACACCTTCAACTAACAATTCAACAATCAAAATATGTAGATGCTTACAATTCTTTTTTTTTTTTCTTGTTAAAACCATTCATTCAATTTAGAGCATTTAAAATTTTGCATTGTGATTTTGTTAATACAGGTTATGAAAGAACTTCTTCGAACCGACCTTTTGTTCTTGTAATCATCCTCGATAAATGTAAAAAAATTAGAACCACCCTTATAACGTTCCTCCATTATTTTATTAAACTCTTCCTCATTTATCTCCTTTTTGGGGATAAGATAAACATTCTAGGCTTTTCCTGTTTTGGTACAACAATATATAACTTTGAATTTTTGTAGAGAATGCAATATGTATTTCAAATTACTAAACCTTTTTTAATAAAAAAGAACCTGTCAACACATCATAATAAAAAAGACAGGTAGTTGTAAGTTTTTCTCTTGAAATTCAACCTATCTAGCATTCTCAATATAATTTCTTACATTATAAATATATTTCAAATCATAACTTCTTTTGCCTTTTTTCATTCTCCTAAAAAATCGATTACAATGAAACATAAAAATCTGCCATATATAGTTACAAATGTGATTAAAGAAAAACATTACAAAATCTCATTCAGTTCTTTCCTAGATAATCAATTACTTTGTTTATCACTTATTTTTATACATTTCAATCGCACAAATTTTCCAACCAAACATAAGTAACTTTTATTTAAATACATTCCACCTATCTTTGGCATCTAAATGAAACTAAGAGCAACTGTTGAACTACACCATTTATATTTATTTAGCGTGCTTCATATTTCTATACTTATCTTAGTTTATTTCTATATTGATGATGCAAAGACTCCAAATTCATTACATACAAGAGCATCTGCCCTATGTGCAAGACATGGCAGCCCAGACTTTTGAAAAATAATGGATCATTCAACTTACAGTAAATGTAGATCAGTGGAGGCAACAGCGCCACAAAAAAAAAAAAAAAAAATTTTAACATTCTTTCCATTCATGCCGTAGATGAAACAACAATATAACTCTTGAATGCATGCATCTCCCAGACAATGTAACAACCACTTTGATGGTCCTAACAAACATTTACATGATATATGTTGAGTTTAGGATAAAAACTAAAATTTCAATTCCTATGTGTTACTTTTTTTTTCTGTACTTATTTCCAACTATGATCTATTTTGGCCTATGGTCTTTTGCTTGGTACTCTCTAAATAGAATGTAATTATTATGCATCTTTACCCTATCATTACAATCTCTTCATGCATCATATTCATCAATCCATTGGTTTTCAATTCATCCAATTTCAATATATGCTTGTATATATCATGTTTTTAGCTCCTCTACATTAGGCTATTTACAATCACATTCTGGTAATTGTTTAGACATTATTTCCAAAAAATTATTTTTTCAACTAGGAAAACGTGCCTTGCACATTACACTACTGCTAGTGTGTGTGTGTGTCTATATATAATATATATATATATATATATGCATATAAGGTTAATGCTATAGTTTTGTATGACAATCAATTCCCTCTTCTAATTAACATCCCAAGATGGCGGGGCTCACTAGTTGCCTAGCTCCTTGTCATGTGTTTCACTTATTTTTTTATCATCATCCGCTCAAGAAATTTCTTATATAGTATTATCTATGTTTATGTATATATGGAGTTTTTTAATTAACGTTTGGAGGAAAAGAAAGGAATAATGTCATAGATAGAATTAAGAAACTAGCTCGAAATTGTGTTGAAGGTTAAACACTACAAGAAAATTATTTTTTTATTGCCAGTTATTTATTACGAAAATGATTATTTCCTACGCAAATATGTATATTCATAAATTAATAGTCATTTTCATAATAAATAACTCATAATGAATGATCATTTTTTTAAAAGTTGGAGTACGCTACCATGTCTAGTGTTTCTAAATGCCCAGTTGCAGAAAATGGCAATATCTTGGAGCTTTGGGTACCAATGAATCATCTTTTTCCGAGTAAAAAGAACTAATGAACAGTATGCCAAGAGTTGTATACTTCAAATATTTCGGCACAAAAAAGACCAACAAACTACCCTCTGATCAATGCAATATCTAGGAGCTTAATTTGGGCAATTAATTTTCTGCATATAATTAATAATTTGAAATTAATTCAATTATATGTTTTGTTGAGTTTGTATTAAAATGACATTCAATTTTAGTAATATGACTGCAGATAAACAAGCTTACAAGTCGATAAACAAACTCGGCCATTTGATTATTTTAATAAATGAGCCGTTCTTAAATATAAAAATACGATGACTTGTTAAATGATATAAATATGACCTTTGACCTGATTGATCATATAATTTTATATTAACTTGAGGAAATTTTTCTTTATCATTTTTATAGTATTGGTATTAACTATATAATATTGAGATTACCTTATTTTACAAGTTGTTGTACTTTTATTTTTATTTTGTGAAAGGGTACATTTATTTTAAATAGAAGGTATATTTGTGAAATAATATTTAATACTCTTATTATTACTTTACAGCGTACGTGTTTTACAACAATACTTTCTATCTAAAACAAAGTTATAAAAAGTTTGCATCTAGGGGGTAACCAGTCCGGTTCAGTTCAGTTTTAGACAAAATTTAAGATCGAATCGGTATACACTGATTTTGTATTCTCGAAATCGATTACGTACCGGTTACCCTCCTAAATCGGTACCTCCGGTTTTATTGGTTCCGGTCCGGTTCTCCAGTTATAATAATATTCGTATTAGGACATAAAATATAATTAATATACTAATATACTTTAGTATACTAATGGATAATAATTAATTAAAGCAAAATGTAATTAATATACTAATGTATATTAGTATTACTAATGTATTATGTATTTATCAAAAGGAATATATTGAGAATTTATTAAGCCATAAAATGTTATTAAGATATATATTTTATATTTAAAGCATATGGTCAAATAAATCTTAATGTTTAAGATTAAAATTTTATGTTATGAATTATAATAACATTATCTTATATATAATTATAATTTATATTATTATATATTATATATAAATTATATATAATATTAAAAAAATTTAAAATACATAATATAGTGAATCGGTCTGGTCCGGTCATGTCCAAAAAAGTATAGAACCGGAATCAAACCAATACCAGCTGGTTTTGAAACTAAAGGAACCAGTCATGGACCAGACCGGTCTAAAACCTAACTAGTTCCACCGGTTTGGGCCAATTTTTCGATTTTCCGATTCATTTTTACACCCCTATTTGCATCTATATCATTACTATTTACTCCAAACAGATAAAAGGTTGTGGAGGAGTCGATGATGGTCTAAGGCAACGTCGACCCTATATGAGTCTGCAAGTAAAGGGCCCAATGCCCATTTTCCGCAAAAGATAGTCACTCATAAGACTTGTGAATTATGGACTCTAATTGTCCTAAGTATTAGGGTAGATAGACAGTTACATTGTGGGATAGAAAGATGATAAGATAATTTTGTCATATTAATGATAAGCACTATTGTGGCTAAGCATTATGCAAAGTTAATCAACTAATAGTACACATCCAATATTCTTCATGCATTTATATAGATATAACAAGTACTGTCCAGAACATCTGATTGAGCATTCTTAAACTATTATCTTTCACTTGTTGCTAACTTAGGTATTAGAGGTTTATCAAGCACACTGTGCCCCCAATGTTATTAGTTGCAGGTAGAAGGTTGCAATCAGTGGTGGGACACATCCTTTATAGTGGTGTTGTCTATAAGATCCTGTAATATGTGATTTTAGTCACTCGTCGGACTTCAATGTGTTTCCCTCATGCCGACTATGACGTGTTCTCAAGCAACTCGTAATCCTGACACTATGCCCGTAGACATGGAGACACGATTGGCACGACGGAAGAAAAACTGAAGACGGTGTTAGACGCCATGGAAAACTTGAGATGAGAGAACGAGGAGCTGAAGCGTCATAATGAGGAACTCTGTGATGCTACCACGCCAAGCCATAGTGAACAAGGAGAAAGGGAATCACATAGCAATGAAGGGGCGAATGCAAAAGAGATGAAAAAGAAAAAGCTGCATGACAAGCTACGTAGTCTTACAAGTATGAGGAGATGGCGAAAAAGATGGGGGCATCTTCCATAGTGGAGCAACTGATGAGCTGCACATATTTGCCTTACAACGCGGAGGTAATGGTTGTGCCACTTCTGCCAAAGTTCAAAGTGTCGCAATAGAGATGTGAGATGGATCATGAAACCCAGTAGATCATCTGGAGAACTTTAAAACGCATATGACACTTCATTGCTTCTTAAGAGAATTGGTTGTTGAGCTTTTCCCCTGACCCTGAGGGGTATGGCGAGAGGATAGTTTGGAACACTTCAGCCAGGTTCAATTTATAGCTTTGAAGAGCTGGCCTAACAATTCCTAACACAATTTATGCCTAGAAGAAGCAGAAGGCGACCAACAACGTACCTCCTGACCATTAAGCAAAGAGAAGAAGAAAGCTTGAAGACATACCTCACCCGTTTTAATAAAAAAAAAAACGGTTGACGACAGACGATCAAGACAAGAAAAATATCCTGACCACTCTACTGGGCAAAATCTGGCCACGAGCCCTTTCATGACTGAACTAGCTAGAAAAACCCTTTGTACCCTGAGAGAGTTTATAAATAGAGCTGATAACTTCGTCAACGCCAAAGATACATTGCAGGCTCTTGTAGAACTAAGTGAGTGTTGAAAGTGGAGTGTAAAAGTAGTTTCGGGGACAGAAAAGCTACACCGAACCATCTAGACAAGAGGTAGGGCTGAGAATCAGACGGTCCAAACTGAAAAAACCGACCAGACCAACCAATTCAGTCCGGACCAAACCAAACCGAGATTGGTCCCAGTCGGTCTGGGTTCGAATTGTATAAGACCGAATTCATTCGGTCCGGTCCACGGTCCAGGGGTTTTTTGGACCGAACTAGACCGAATGTAAATTAAAAAAATATATACTTTTTATAATTTATATATATACTTGATTATATAATTGTCATCTAACCTAATCCTAGCACTAACTAATATATAATTATACTACATTATAATTAGTATAGACTATAGTTATACAGTTATATTTATACTAATATTACTAATATATATCTATACTATATTACTAATAGTCTAATACTTTATACTAATACTATTATATAGTTATACTAATCATGATTCATAATAACTAATCACTATAAGTCTATAACTATATATATTTAGTATCAATGTATTAATATATTCTTTAAGGTATTACTAATATTATTAATTATTAAGTATTAACAATTATGGCAAGAATGGAGCGTAGCCCACAGGCGCGGGTTAGATAATTCGAAGATCGCTTGCGTGTGTCCTTCACGCCCCACCAAGGAGCCCTCTGTCGCTGCAACGCGCGGCTGTTCCTGAATCAGCGACTTTGGATCTCCCAAGATTGAACGTTGGTTCTCCCTCCAGCAGCCTTTTTGTGCACTATTTTTCTGTTTTCATAATGTAGTTTATTTTATGTCCTGCCTTTTTTTTCAAGAAAACAAAAATCTAAAAATGTAGTGCCATTCGGACCTTATTTCGAATGGAATTGTTCCCCCTCGGCGGTGATGTTGGGGTTGGTTCTCCATACTCCGATTAGTCGGGTGTGGAGTTTTGTTTGTTACTTTGTTACTGTTATCGCTGTCGTGGACATAGTTGTGCTATCTCTTAGGCTTAGGTATTTAGAGATTTGTCGTCAAGACTAGACCATGTCAGTCACGAAAGTGTACTGGGAAACTATTAATATTTATAAGTGGTTTGTTTTTAAGTCAACTTTGTATGTCCTCTATTAATGAATATAATGTGATCCGTTATTATAAAAATAAAAAATAAAAATAAAAGTATTAAGAGTTTTAGTATAAATTATAATATATAATTTATAATAGTATGTATAATTAAATATTTTATGATTATTTATAATAGCATATTAAGTATTTATCTTTCTCAATTATGGATGTAATATGCATAGATAATTAAATTATTTATGCTTATTACTTCATATACAAAATGTTAAAAGTTGTCTATGGCTCATTATGCATTAACATACTTTAAATTAGTAATAAAGTAATAATTAACGTCATCAATATAATTATAACTAAACTAAATCACATAAGTCTATAAGTCTACTGTCTATATATAGTATTAAATTATTAATATCACTATGAGTCTATGACTAATGAGTGCATTATTATATAATATATAATATATATTCCATAATGTATTTGTATCAATGTATTATTATATAATATAAAGCATTAGTATCACTATATCATTATAATATATATATACACACACACTAGAAGTCTATATGTAATAGTAACAGTAACACTATAATAGTATAATATATAGTATCAGTATATATTAATATATTATAAGAGTTATAGGATTATAGCATAATTATTAATATATGTATAATAGTACAGTATTAATATCACTATAAGTTATAAATTATAACTCTATATACCTAATAGGCTTATAGGCTAATACAATGATTTATTAATCATATAATGATATACCTAATACAATGATTTATTAATCATATTACAAATTGACATATACAAAATGTTAAAACTTAAAAGTTTAATATATTGAAAAATTGAAAATTATCATAGATTCATAGAATCATAAATTATAAATTTATAATACATTGAATTTGATTCGTTGACATACACATACTCTAAGTTAGTAAGAAATTAGCAATTAGCATCTAACCATACTCTCTATAATTATCATTAATTATCTTTTTTAATGAGTTAATTAAATAATCCACATTAAATATTTTATTTAATTTAAAATTTACCAATTTAAATAATTTTTTTAATTAATTTATGTGCCAAAAAGATAAATGAATCACAACAAAACACACATGGGAGCTACTTTCTCAGAAACGGTGCTGTTTGGTACAAAAAGTGACCTAAACGGTGCCCTTTTTGTCCCTGCTGGCAAAAAAAAAAATAATTGGGTTGCGTGAAACGGTGCCAAACCCAGTTATGTTTTTTCAATTTAACATTCCTAAAATGGAGGTGTTTAGGAAAAAACATATCTCGTCTTCCCGAATCCCCCCCATTCATTTCCAAAATTCCACTTCAGTTTCGAACCCTAAGCGCCGCAATCCCCTTCCGTCCCCTTTGTCGCAGCAAGCATTCGATTGGTACTCTCTCTCTCTCTCTCTCCCCGATTGGTATGTGGAGAATTGGAGATGAAATCTCAGTACCGTTAGGCCACTTTCTCTTTTATGGTTGTTTTGAATTCTTAATTTGTTGCATAGTGTTGGGTTTCAGATGTGGAACTTAGAATTAGCGCTAGAGGTAGCAAAATTATTCTGTGAATCCATTTAGAGGTAGCAAAACCAAATGATGTGTGTGTTGTGTGTGAAAATATATGATAAAAACCAAAGAAAATAACTACAAGTGTATTTTAAATGGAGAGATTAGCTGAATATACACTATTGCAGTACCATGTACATTTAATTTTGAGTGGCAAATTACCAGTATGTGTGCTTTGGTACAATGTATTTTGAGTAAAACCATAAAACTTTGGAACCATGCAACATTCCATAGAGAAGAACGGCTAAATATATATGTAGCTAGTGGAAGGCTTGTTAAATTTATATTACAATGTCAAAATACATATGTAGTTCAACAATGTCAAAATACATATGTAGTTCATGGGTGGTAGAGTTGAACTAAGATAATTTTTGTGATGGCATGTGTGAATTGCATTGAAGTTTGGCTCTAGCTTATGTATCAATTAACTATGTACTCAGTGATAACAGTCATTTCTCACTATCCTTTTGTGACTAGTTTTTTTCTTTAATTAGTGCAGTATGTAAAAAACTTTTGTGACAGGCCAAGAATAATTTAGATGTAGCATGGAACAATCCTACGTTCTTACTCAACTCCACAAAAGCAGTGATAAATTTATCCACTTTTTGCTCTAAAGGGCATATATTTGATTAACCTGGGTTCATGATACCTTCCTTCAAAGCCTTAAAGGGCCCTATATGTAGTCATTGTCACTCATACATATATGTGTGTTGTACTTACTTTAGCACACATACTATTCAGTATGAAAATTTTGTTTCCTCTTATCATGATGAAATGCTTTGGTCTCTTTATAATATTTTTACATTTTCATGTTTGTTATCATGTATCACCATGTACAATATCTTTTGTCCTTCTTTGTTGTCTAATTCATTATTAATGTTTGGACATTGTACAAGCTGTAAACACTTGTACATGAATTAATGTTTATTTTCTAATTCTTTTGTTCTTTTGTCCTATTGTCCTTTTTATAGATTGAGTTTTCTACAAATGATGTGCAAGAGTAAATACAAGACATGTCTCCACCCCCATCCCCATCCCCACCCCCATCCAATGTAAGTGATAAATTAGTTGGTGGGTTACAAAGAGGTAGAGTTAGGTCTTTTGTTTGGAATCACTTTACAATAATACCAAAAGGTGATCCAAGTAAACCTAGGGCTGCATGTCATTATTGTGGTGCTTTGTATGCATGTGATACAAAGACCAATGGTACGAAAAACATGAAGTATCACATTGAGCATCAATGTAAGAAACGTCAATTTAAGAAGACGGATAAATCCCAGACGACCCTAGGTTGGAAGGTGGAGGGAGGAAGTGGTAGTGACACATTTGATGGCCTAATTTAAGCAACAGTTATAATCAGAAGACAGTTTGGAAAGTAAGTTAGAGGTTGATAAATATCTAACTAAAAGATGTAAGGATCAAGATAATAATTTTGACCTTCTAATTTGGTGGAAGGTGAATTCAGCTAGATATCGTGTACTTTCAAATGTTGCACGCGATGTACTTGCAATATAGTATCTATTGTGGCCTCTCAATCTACATTTTGCACTGCGGGTTGTGTACTTGACCCTTTCTGAAATAGTTTAAATCCAATGAGTGTTGACGGTTTCATATGTGCACAAAACTGGCTTCGTTCTTCTTCTACTCCAATAAGCATTAGGACTTTAATGGATGATGTGGAGGAATTTGAGAAGCAGCTGGATATTGGTATCTAATAAAATTACATTTGATATCTTTTGTGATTTATTTTGTTTTATCTTCTATGTTATATAACTTTATTTAACTTGTTTTGTTTTAAATTTTTATGAATAAAGCTTGTTGGGGACACGAACTTTGTTGATTCTGTAGAGGCGTTAAATTTAATGCCTACTGGCCCTACACCCAATATTGATTAAAGACTAAAGAGGTGAGAAGATTATTGATTATCATTTTTTGTTTTAAATTTTATCATCGAGCAAATTTCGTATAGTAGGGTAGATTAAAGACCAAATATGATTGTAATTTTCTATTGAGACTTTTTCCAGACTATATGATTAAAGAACAAAACTTTTTCTATTGTAATTTTCTATGATTGTGTAGGAATATCTTCATATTGTTGGAAAATATGGTCTTCATGCGATGTACCCATTTAAAGCTTATAGATTATATGTTATGTTGTTAACTCTTATTTAATATTAGTGTCTCCACGTGGACACTGCAGTATCTTAGAGAGAGTTTTGGATTGTAATTTGTAATAACTTTTGTATTATTATTATTTTTTTTACTTTTTTATATAGATTAGTTTTCTTTTATTATTATATTTTTCAAGATCAAGTGTTTTTTAGTATTTTTAGCTAAAAAATGTACAAAATTTCAAATGGGTCAAAAATAATTGAAATTTGGCCAAAAAAAAAAAAAAACTAGATTCTATTTTTGGGATGAATGGCCCATTTTGGGCATGGTCCAGACCAATGGACCGACCAAATCGAAAGGGACCGGACTGGTCCGGTCCTATACACTACTCGGTTTGGTCCAAGGTGGAAAATCCCTGGACCAAATAGGTCCGGTCCGGTCCACAAAACCCCCTAAGACCGGACCGGACCGAGATCACCCCTAACAAGAGGTGTGAAAGGCAACATGAACATAACACTCAACTTATCCATAATAATTTGAACGTACAAAAGAAGCAAGAATTAGGAAAAGCGCACCGCTAGACCAAAACCGACAGGTGCTACTAAAAGTATCACCAAATAGACCCACCGGAGAGAGGACTGCACAACTATGCATAAAAGAATGTCTGAGTTGGCGGGCACTGGAGAGCTTGAGAGGATGCTCGCGAAATGAGAGAAACCCAAACGATGACTTGAGAGAGGATACCACCCCCGTAGAAGAAACAACTTGGATAGGCAATGTTTGGCTAAGGAAGATGCCCATAATGCCCTGCATCAAAACAATGACAGGGACAAGGCATCCCTAGGCAAAATAAGGACTATAGCAAGCGGGTTTGTTAGGGGCGACGGTCTTCATTCAGCAAAAGAGCACACGCCGGAAGGGCACGATATGAAGAATTCTATGTAGCAAACAGGCCACTCAAGCACCAAAATGTGACACCTTAGTGGCTATTTCCTTTAGGGAAGAATATTGTGAAGGAGTATTTTACCCTTACGTTAAAGCGCTAGTAGCAACCCTTTTTGTTGCTATTACACTACCAGGCGGATCCTAATCGACAATGGAAGTTCAATAGACATTGGGAAGCTTTCACGAAGATGGGCATAGATGCTAGTAAGCTGCAACCATCCCGCACGCCATTAAAGGGCTTTTCCAGGGATAATTCAATCGGTAGATGCCATTACCTCCCCGTCACAACAAGAAAGGGGATGCACACTGCAACCACCATGATTGACTTCCTGGTCTTGAAGACGCCCTTTTCTTATAATGCCCTACTAGGGCAACCAACTCTGAATAATCTTAGGGCGGTTACGTCCATATGCCACCTCAAAATGAGGTTTCCGATTGAAGGAAAAGTGAGAGAGATGTGACGCGAGCAGGCCCTGGCACAAGAATATTACGTGCAAGAACTAAGAAGTAAAGGGGAGAAATATGTACCATTGAAGGCAACGTCAGCTAGGTTGTCCAAGATGATAGCCAAGCTAGACTGCCCCCACCTCCCCATTCCTCTTGGATGGGGGCATGGAGGCGAGGGACGAGAAGTAATTACAGCAAGTAGAGGCAAATGAGCCCTTGTAGTTTGTAACATTGTATCCAGATCACCTCGACATGATGTGGGTAAGAACTCAACTCCCTCTAAAAACCCGAGAAGCCCTAAAGCAACTATTAGTAGAACACTGGGACGTGTTCACCTAGAGTCACAAGGATATGCCCAGGATCAACAACACCATTATTGAGCACCAATTGTGTGTTAACCCCATGTGCAAAAATGTGCACCAAAAGATAAGATCGTTTAACACAGAGAAATATGTACTATTGCCGAGGAAGTAGAATGTCTCCTCGCCACAGGGTTCATCAAGGAAGCCTGTTACTCCGAATGGCTATCCAATATTGTCTTGGTGAAAGTGGAGAATGTGTGTGGATTTCACTGATCTTAACAAAACCTGCCTAAAAGATAGCTTCTCCTTGTTGCAAATCGATGCCATTGTAGACGCCAAGGCAGGGCACAAAATGTTGAGCTTTATGAATGTCTATTCAGGCTATAACAAAATTTCAATGCACCCAGCAAACAAAGAGAATACCTCATTTATCACAGACTAGGGGTTATATTGCTATCGAAATGCGCATTCGGCATCGGATCAAGTAAGTTCATGGGCTTCATCGTGTTAGAAAGGGGGATTGGAGCCAACCCAGAAAAAAGTCGACGTGACCCCACTATAAATGAAGAACAAGTCAAACAACTCATCAATCACAGAATTAAGGGAAAATGACTTATAACATCAAAGCAAAGAGTGACACAATGAAAAGCCAAAATCAGCTAAATGTTCACAATATGTACAATACAGAAATGTTTACAATGTTTACTCCAAGAAAATCATCTATCACACAAAAGTGTCCACAAAGTTCAAGAAACAAGAAAGCTAAGAGCTAGGGCCACTAGAAGGTGGAGGTGGGTGAGAATCATCAAAAGCACCGAGCATGGTGTCTTAGCCAAATGCGTCTACAAATTGATGCGAGGCTGTGTCAGGATTAAACATCTCCAAGTCTAGGCGCCTCAAGTCGGCGCGGGAGTTGGCTAACAAGTGCAACTTAAGTCGTAACACACCAACCCCATATCCATAGCCAAAAGCACGATCCCTAATGCCCTCACAAAGATGTCAACTGAAGGGAGAGGCGAACACGATCCCCCTTAGTAGCAGCCAAGTCGGACTCCAACTTCTCCACCTGCTTAGTGAGCTTCTTCAGCCTAGTGTCCTTGTGAAGAAGTGTTTCACCTTGCTTTCTCTATTGTTCATCCACGTCGGTGCGATTCTTCTTATAATCCTTGTGCTATTTGTTTAGCCCCTCTAAAAAGCCATGTCCCTCGGAAAGGTCAACATTAGCTCGCCACTTGCCCTCCTTTAAAGCCGCCAATGCCTTTCCAAGTTCAGAGCAATGTTGTTGAGAACTGGACAACTCTTGGTGGACAGAATTTAGCTCCTCCCTAAGGGCGGAGAGTTGAGTATGAGCAAAATCCCCTTCCAAGCCCCTGACAAGGGAAAGTTGAAGCAAGGGCGGAGTCATGCTCTAACTCTAACAATCTCAGCATAAAAGCTGTTATGAGCACTGGCTTCCCTAGCATGGCGAAGCTCTTTGTGGAGGTTAAGCACTTCATTAGTAAGGATCTCTAAGTCCCCTACCAACGAGTGCGCATAACCATCTGCTTGTTTAAGAAGAACCTCCAACTCAACCCTCTCAGTCTTCCATTTCTCGAATTCCCTCTTCAAGTAGAAAGTAAAGACATGCCTAGAAAGAACTTCATCCTCTAAATTGGCATGATCTGCCACAATCCATGCCGCCAAATCATCAATGCCCTACAAAGGCAAGAGCAAAGGGGATTTTAGGAAAAAGAGAGAGACAACAGCAATAACCATAACAATAACAATAAATAAGGACAAAAGGAAGAAGGCAAAGTCTCGTACCCGAAACAAGAAATACTATAGCTGACCAACCATGTTGCTAACAGCTTCATCTCTAGCATGACTAGTGGGAAGGCCCTTCCTGCCCCTTTCCATCAAACCTCAATTCAAGACCATGACTGGGTCCAAGGAAGAAAGCATCGGGCGATGCCGTCGAGCCCATCCTACTCCTAAGTGCCCCACTCAAGTCCTCCACAGGTGGAACAACGTCGATGCCCACAACTTCAACACCCTCCAAGTCAACCACCTCATTCTCGGCGTCCCTCATGGAGGAACTCTCCTCTAAGGGAGAAGACAATGTCATCCCCAAAAGAGGAGAGGAAAGGAGAAGAAATGGAAACCAGGTCTCCACCAGCCTCCAAGTCAAGTGGAGGAGTCTCTCCCCTTGAGATAGTAGTGGGCAATGAGTGGGGAGTTGAACTTCGATACCCACACTCCTCTTGAGACTCCTCGATAATAGGAGGATCACTACCCTGATTGCGGCCCTAGGCATCCTAGTCTCCTAGGGCACCATATTGGACAACCTGGCCACCGTGGTGGCCTGAGCGCCCCTTGAGGTCACCAATTCAATGAGACCCAAAGAAAATGCGGCATCCACATCCAAATTTACATCACGACCTCCTGCTGATAAATCAGAAGTTTCCAAAGTAGGAAACTCGAATGTTAGACTGGATACTGAATCGAGCCTTTTAAAAGAAAGGTCAAAGTTACAAGTTGTCGCCAAGTCAGAAAAGGCTTGACCCATCAAGCCCTCGAGGTCGTCATGACCCAGAAGAGTACTGTAGGGTTGCTTAGCCACATGGGAGATGCCATCCCCAACATCCTCAACACCCCTTTGGCTCCAAAAGATGGCGTACCTATAGTAGTAAGGCGGGGATGCTTCTTAGGGGTTGTCCAAGCAGAGTTGGAGGAAGGCCTCTTTTCTAGAGACTGGGCGATGGGCTTAGTTAAAAATAGGCTACCATGAACATTTGAACGACCGCATCACCAAGAAGCAATCAATATTGGCATGCGTCAGAAGGACCTCAGTCCAAATCTCATCCTCGTGTTTAGCTGCCCAAGCAGTGACCGTGTCGACACATGATTGCTCTCGTTCAGACAAAGAAGGTAAAGCTGCCACCAGAGCTTTGGCATCTGGGACCTTACAGCTCTAGTAGGGAACTTCTATCGCTCCGCCTCTGAATGAGAAAATTCCCAACCATCACCAGAAACGAAGAAACATTTCCTCATCCATTGCTTCGTGTTCGAATGGCGAGTATTAAAACTCGCAAGTGTCGAACGAACTCTCTGCCTAATCTTCTTTCAACCGACCTGCAGTACAGATGTTGAGTGAGCTTTCCGTTTGGTGTTTCTTGAGCCACAAACAAGGTCACATTACAAGAAATATGGGATTTTCCCATGATTTTTTCCTCCATGACTGTTGCTAGTGGGGAATAGTGGGCTTATGGCACAAAACGCATATATGGCAATAAATTTTGCCATATATGACGATATTTCGTGTGTTAATTGAAAAACCATGGCGAAAAACGACCTTTGGCGATAAGATTTCATTCTTGTTAAAAGGTTTTGGGAATTACTAATTTTGTGCCCTAAGACAAAAGCTTATTCCACATAATCACTCTGTTTATACTCGCCAAGCCCTCAACTAGCGATTTTGTCTTCACCTTGGAATAATCTAAGAAGACTCATTGACGATGGTTTCCTTGTGTCACCGCCCTTCGACGTCCACTCACTGTCGACAATTGCCGTCCCATTCAACCTTGCTACCACCAATTGCCGCCACTCACGACCAGGGCGTTGCTAACTTTCAACTCCAATAAAGGTGCATCTCTCTCTCAAAACTTTGCCTATTGATGATTTCTCTTCTCAAATCTCTATCTCTCCCTCTCCTCCTTGGTAAATCTCTCGCCTATTGCTGCCTCTTCTATGCGTGTGTATCTTTGGTTCATGAGCCCGGTTTCTTCTTCACAGTTTTTCATTGTCTTTGTTTAGCCACGAATATACATAATGTCTTGAATACTTGTGTCCCATTAATTAGGTTCTAATCCCTTGTGAATCCAACTCTTTTAACTCCTACATTCAAATTCATTGCCTTTAAATTTAGAATGTTATGTGCTAAAGATTTTTTTTTTTTTTTTGATAACAACACAATCTTCATTCATATGAAAAAACATAACTATAAAGCATCATGCTCAATGATATGTGAAACCTCTGCAGGGAAAGAGTCCCACCATACCATTAAGTCATGAAGATGCCAAGCATACTTTGCCAAAAAATCAGCAGCAGCATTGGCCGTACGGCCTCTATGCTGTAATACAACTTTAGGAAATCTCAATAACAAATTCCTAATTTCAAGAACTAAACTTCCCTAAATAGACATAGATTCCTCCCCTTTTAAAAGCTCTTGCACAACCAAGAGAGCATCACTTTCCACTTGAAGATCATGAATTCCCAAAGGTACACATAACTGCAAGCCCCTGAGTAATGTCAGAAATTCCACTTCCATAGGATCAATGATCTCATGCTCGGGCTTACTAACTGTAAAAAGCACCTTCCCATTTTCATCCCAGAGTATCATCCCCACACCAGATCTGCCTTGATCATGAAATAGAGCTCCATCCACATTTAACTTTAGGCTACCCACAGGTGGGTGGATCCAACCACAGTGAGGTTTAGAACCAAGTTTCACTTCTACTGCAACATCCTCAAGCTCCTTTGCCACTGAAAGGGCATGATCTACTGCTTGTGCTGGACAAATCCTTTTGTTCTCAAATATTAATTGGTTTCTGCTATACCAAATTCCCCAAGCACATAAGAAAAGTTTTTCCAACTCCCCAGTTTTGTTCCTTCGAATAGTTGTCTCCACAATATGGATAAAATCTGTCTGTACAGCATTATCCTTTAAGAAAGTGAGCTGAGAAAACAGAACCTCTTGGATCCTAGGACAATAAAGTAAGGCATGATTGATATCTTCCTCCTCCATGTTACATCATCTGCACCTTACATCTGTCACCACCTTCTTTGCTTGTAAGTTCTTTAGAGTTGGTAAACTGTTATGACAGACCCTCCAAGCAAAAATTCTCACTCTGTTTGGTATACGCAGATTCCAAATTTTCCTCCACATCCTTCTTTGCTCATCTCCATATGATACCTCACCTAATTGTCTCTCTCCACGAGATGCTAAGACCAATCTGTAGACACTTCGAACACTAAACAAACCATTCTTCTCAGGTTCCCAAATCATAGTATCAGGTCTGTTATTAGCAGGAAGTGATATCTTGAAGACTTCATAGACTTCTCTTGGGAGTAAAAGCCTAGTGATCTTCTCCATATCCCACCTCTTAGTGTTCTCATCAATTAGCTCAGAAACTGTCCAATCCAGTTGAACTTGTGATGCAGAAACTGGGACTGGGATAAGTTTGTGCTGAGGCAACCAGTAATCAGTCCAAATATTGATGGCCTTACCATCACCTACTCTCCATCGATATCCTTCTAAAAGTAAACTCTTTGCCTCCCATATTCCCCTCCATACATAGGAAGGAGTAGCACCTATCTTTGCATCTTTAAAACTTGATGTTGGGAAATACTTGGCTTTAAAAATATCATGAAGTAAAGAATTTTCCTACTTTAAAATTCTCCATCCTTGCTTAGCAAGAAGAGCCATATTAAACGTGTGCAAATCTTTGAAACCCATCCCACCCTGGCCTTTTGATCTGCACAGTTTCTTCCAACTGACCTATCTAATTTTGTTTTCTTCATTTCGTTGACCCCACCAGAATTTAGCAATTAAATTCTCTAGCTCAGTGCACAAAGACATAGGAAGCTTAAAGCAGCTCATAGAATAAATAGGAATAGAAAGTGCAACAGCTTTAATAAGTATCTCCTTCCCTCCTTGTGATAAAAGTTTTCCTTTCCACCCTTTTAGTTTTTGCCAAACCTTTGCCTTTAGCTCAGAAAAAGCATGATGTTTTTGTCTACCAACCATAGATGGGAGCCCCAAATATCGATCATACTGTTGATGTCTTTGAATTCCCCAAAACTACATAATCTCAGCTTGCACACTTGTGGGAACAGACTTGCTGAAAACTATAGAAGTCTTCTCCCTATTCACTTTTTGGCCAGATGCAAGTTCATATATCTCCAATAAGTGAAGAATATTCATGTTTGTTTGTAGATTGGCCCTGCAAAATAAAACACTATCATCGGCAAACATAAGGTGATTAACCTTTGGAGCCCCTCTGCATACGCGAATTCCCTCTATTGCACCAGCCACATCAGCTTTATGTAGCAATGAAATAAGGCCCTCAGTACAAAGTAAGAAAAGGTAAGGGGAGATGGGATCCCCTTGCCTAATTCCTCTGCTAGGAAAGATTGGTCCCTTAGGTTCCCCATTCACCAAAATAGAAAATGAAACTGACTTAACACAATGCATGATTAAACCAACCCACTTTATACCAAACCCCATTTTCAGCATCACATTCTCCAGAAAAACCCATTCAATTCTATTATAGGCTTTACTCATGTCAAGTTTGAGTGACATAAAGCCATGCTTCCCTTGCCTCTCCCTGCTAATAAAATGGACCAGCTCATATGCAATAAGAACATTGTCAGAGATCAACCTGCCCGGTACAAAGGCACACTGAGACTTGGAGATTAGATCAGGTAGAATGCTTTTAAGTCGATTTGCTAATACTTTAGACACTAGTTTATAAACCACATTACAGAGGCTTATTGGTCTAAAATCAGAAACCAACTCAGGTTTTTTTTTTTTTTTTTTTGGTATTAAGGTAACAAAAGTATGATTGAGTTGAGTAGGAAAGGTACCACTGTTAAGAACCTGTAAAACAGCTTCTGTAACATCCTTACCCACAATAGACCAATACTTTTGATAAAACAAAGGAGCCATACCATCTGGTCCAGGTGTTTTGTTAGGATGCATTTCCTTGAGGGCTATTTCTACTTCTTCAGCAGCAAACTCCTTGTCAAGCTTTTCTTTCATCTCAATAGTAACCCTGCCTTCAATACTATTAAGAAACTGCATATTACCTCTCGCATCTGAAGCAGTAAAAATATTTTGAAAATAATCAAGGATTACTTTATCTTTGGCTTCATCCACTTGCCAATTCCCTGAGGAATCACGTATCCCCATAATCAAATTTCTAGCCCTTCTCTGTGAAGCTTTATGGTGAAAAAAAGAAGTATTCTTATCACCATTTGTTAACCATAATACTCGTGACCTCTGTCGCCACATTATTTCACCTCTTTGTAAACACTTATGCACCTATGCACGTGCCTTTTTAATCTCCTCTTGGTTATGCCCCCATAGATCAGATTCTTGAACTAATATTAGCTGCAGTTTTGCCTTCTTCAGATTCCTTTGAACATTGCCAAAACTTCTTCTATTCCAAGATTCTAACTGCTCCCCACATCTTCTAATTTGTCTCATCACACCCTCCATGCTTCTATCCCCATCACCTCCCATCCAAACATTAGAGATAACAGTTTTACATCCTGCATCCTCCACCCACATGGCCTCAAAACGAAATAACCTCTTACTTCTTTTCTGTATTATATCATTCTGAGTGTGCAGGTTGATTGGGACATGGTCAAAGTAAGCCGCAATACCATGTCTAACAAAAGCCATGGGAAATATGGATCTCCATTTCAAATTTGCCAAACAACGATCCAACCTCTCACTAATGCAAAAAGCAGGTTCCCTCTTATTACACCAGGTGAATGCTGTGCCATGATATCCCAAATCTAGTAGTTCACAATCATCTAACACTTCTCGAAAATCTTGCATCTGTTTTTCAGATCTCCCCCTCCCCCCACACTTCTCATTTGGACTTAGTATCTCATTAAAATCTCCCAGCAATAACCATCCTTGATCCCTTGGTACTTTGAGAGATCTCAAGAGGTTCCAAGTTTCATGTCTTTTACTAGCTTCAGGATGACCATACACCCCAATGAGAAACCATAGCTCTGAAGAAACTGTCATATCCTGCATAGACGCATGGATATGATAACGAGAGTAACTTTGTATAAACACATTTATCTCCCGCTTCTAGAATAAGGCAATCCCACCACTTTTTCCTTCACTACTAACAACCAAACAGTTTTCAAATCCCAACCGATATTTAAATCTTGTCATCACTCTTTCATGTAGTCTTGTCTCTTGCAAGAACAAGACCTTGGGATCTTCTTCTCTAACTAAATCAGAGAGGGCTCGAACTCCCCATGGGTTCCCAAGCCCACCGGAGTTCCAACTGATGAGCCTCATTGGGGCCGGCAGGGCTGTTCAACAGCCTCTGTCGATATCACCTTTGTTTGGTCTATGTCCAACTGAACATCATCATTTACATCAATTTGCAACTTCCTTCTAGCTAGTTCCATTATCCTTTTACTTTTCTTCACTCCTACATGAGAAGAACTACCAGATACTGAATCATTTAAGGATCGTTTAGTACCCAGGATCACTGGTTGCATAGAACTAGAGATAGTTGGTTTACGAGCACGCTTCTTCCAAGTACTACGAGAGTTCTGAACAGCTTTCTGGGCTGAAGGCTCTATGTGTATTTGGGCCTGTGTATAGCCCATCTCACTGATCCTTTCCCTCCCAGCATTCAAAAAAACGTTAGAACCGTTTTGTCCACCAAATCCGGCGTTATCTTTCCATTTTGCACATGTGATTTCTCATTTTCATTTAACTCTGGAATCTCACCTGACTTTCCCGTATCTCTCCGTAAAAAAGGAACCATATCTCCTACAATCCCGCTTCCAGTAACTGAATATTCAGGAGATGATCCACCGGTATTTTTTGAATTATTATCAACCTTATCGCTACCTTCCTCCACCACTGGTTTCCCCATCTCCGATGGAGCCTGCCTCCATGTCGAACTACTACCAGATGAAGCAAAGTTCTTGAATCTTCAACCTCCTGCTTCTGCCCGCAACCAACTACCAAACTGTTTGCTACCTTTCGTCATATTAGACGAAGATGGGCATCCTGACTTATCATGAATCACACGTCCACACTGCAAACAGAATCTGGGAAGCTTTTCATACTGAATAGGAATCCAAGTCTTCACATCCTGTAACATCACAGTTCTACCCCTTGCCAAAGGCTTCCTCAAATCTAATAAGATTTTCAGCCGCAAGGAATAACCCCACCCCACATCATCAGTATCGACTTCAACATCATCCACCACACCCAACGAACTCCCTAACTTTGTCCCAAAATCTTTGGACATACCAACCAGTGGTAAGTTATGAAACTGGACCCACATGGTTGCCATATCAAAAGGCATATTGCTCAGAGGAGTATACCATCAAACACATTCATCATAAACATATTACCATCGAAGAGCCATGGCCTCCCATCCTCAGCCTGATTTCTATCTACATGGGTGGCGAAGGTAATGATAAACGTGTTCTGCCCCATCTCAGTGAAAATGGCTGGCTTACTCAGTCGCCAAACCTTGGCCATAGTGGATTCCACAGCTTGTTTACCAATCTGTCTCTCAGACCATATTTTCCCGATTAAACTACGATCGCCCTTCTTGAAAACTTCTGTCACTCCTTCACCCTCAATAACAATAGCTTCCCCCTCTTCCTCATTCAACTGTAAGTTCTCCCACATCTCTTGAAGTTTTTCCATGAGGACAAAACTCTTCAAAGACGCACTCAAAACACCACCTCTATTCTCTAGAGAGAATTAGAGAGGAGACTCTAATATTTAGTACCTATGTGCTAAAGATTATTGGGTTATGAAGTTTTACCCCTTCAAAGTATGCTCATTTTTGGTTTGTAAAATAGTTTGAATTCATTGGATGCATATATAACCTAATGTGTGAGTATGCTAAGAATTTGAATGTGTGCTCCCAAATTTCATTGAATTAATACTGCATAGTTTCACATAATCTAGTTTTTATGAACATAGCCATGCTTCTTTGGTAGGATCTTCGTGTTGGTGTCAACTTGGCATTGGCCATTGCTCTACACAACATTCCAGAGGTGTGTATTCTCTATTTCTTTAGCTTATTTATATTGTGTAAAGTGATATTAGTTCTTTCGGATGCTTGCCTTGAATAACAGGAATTTCTAACTTCCAACTACTCACAAATTCTAGATTGTTATTGTGATAACTTAAGGGGATCATACCTGTACTTCCCACCAGATGAATGAGCTGATTGAGCTTGTCTTCTGGCTTCATAAGCAGCCAATTTGGCATGCAATTCTCTTAGAATTTGTTAAAATGTCTTTGGTTTATAAGCCTGTTGATTGCATTTGCTTTGATGAGAACCATCCCCCCCCCTTTGGTTGCCCTTCGTATATGTAGAACTATAGTTGTTATATTGGTTATACAATAGTATGCACAATCATGCTGATGACCCTCTTCTCCTTCCCACACAATAAACATTAATGTATTTCCATTTCCTTCAATGAACACTGGAACATGCATGAATGTTGTAAATATTGATATAGAAATTATGTTATATGGTTGTGAGTGTATTTTGGAGTAATTTTACCATATATCTCACCTGGTTATCAACCAATTATTCACTCCTTAATACAAACAATTTGAGGCGAAATGTAGACAACCCCAAAATATTGTCTACGGTCCTAGCTTAGTGGGTAAAACTTGCTTTTCCCCAGGAGCTAGCAATCATGGGAAAAATTATATACCAAAATAATAACAAGCTTTTGCGACAGGATACTTCCATGTAAAATAACTAATATACATGGAACGTGGTTGTGGGAATAAGCATAAAATTTGTTTTGTTTAAAACACATTTCCTACAGATTAACTTCATGAAAATCACTATTTCCTACAAATGAGGTTTTATGGGGAGAAAGACAAAGGTATTATTAAGTTAGGTATTTTCCACAAGATCAGTTCATGGAAATTAAGTAATTCTCACCATCAAAATCACGGGTAATCAGCGAACATGTTTTAAAAGCATGCTTATTTCCCACCAACACTATTAGTGGCTAATAATAATACCTACCAAATGCTCTGGCTGGACTTGCTCTTATACCCACGAGATTGATAGAAAGTAAATTAGCTTTTGCGACGAAGGTTGAAAGCTTTTCACGTGGAATGTGTCGTGGAGAAACACATGTAGTCCCCACAAATTAGAGTCATCGTGAGAAATAATACTTTTTGTGGCGAATTATACGCCATGAGTCTCCCACAGACAAAATTGGTGGGAAAAACGTTATTCCCACACAAAAAAAATGGCTTTTTGCCATGAATCCCCCATTGGGAAAACACAGTATTTCTTGTAGTTTCATCAAGGCAAGCTTTGTCCGCAAAGGTTATTGTTAGATATTTCATTTTAATTTTTTCCTTGAATAGTTCAGTAGTGAAAGAGTTATATGTTCTGGGACAAAAATGGTTTCTTCAGCAGAAGAACTATGGGATAAAATAGAAATCATATTTGCAGTTATAGAGTATATAAGAGTCTGCACTCTTTTTGAAATAAATAAATAAATATAACATCTAAGTGAAAAAATTAATTTTTTAAAGATGAACCATACTCTTTTTTAAAATAAGTATACGACGCTTGCACAATCAATGCATAATTGCAACTAGCAATACTACTCGAGACAAAACTGACACCCGAATATACAAGGGACTACTATGAAAGAGAAATGATAGATACAATCTAATAAATATGTGAAATTCTAGAATATTTCTTTTTAAAAAAATGAGATTTACTTTAAAAAGATATTTTTTTCATAGATTCTACGTAAAAAAATTTCATTTAGGCACTAGACTTTGATTCTTCTAATTATAAATACACCACTAACTATGAGGCGGATTATACTGATAAGACAGAATTTTAAATCAATTGTATTAGTACGGTAATAGAAAAAAACTTATAAATAAATTTATTCTTTTGTTTAACTCTTTCTTACATATAAAAGTGTAAAAAAATATTAATTTCTCAGACCTTCCCAGCTTTTGATCTCCTCCCTCTTTTCACGTTGAATGGCACAGAGGCTAGGCTAGGCGAATCTGTACGGTAAGAGTCATCTTATATATAGACTGTAGTCTGCAACAAGAAGTCATAAAATGGTTACAATATATATGTATCAACGATTCAAACTTCAAAGCTATATATAACTTTAGAGTCCGACCCAGTTCTCAAAAAAGCTGGTCGTGCCAAGTACCAATAAAAAGGTGAAACTCATTACTATAAAGTTTCAGTTCTTTTTAAGCTCTTAAATACTCTTTCATCCATGGGCACTCTTATATTAATCCATCTTCCTGCATGTAGGCTTCCAAAGCTGACTAACAGAAGGCTATTGAGACTCAAGATTCTTACATATATTACAGTGCTTACAAACTATTTGGAAGGGACGGCAGACTAGGTTCACCTAGCTAGAATGCGAAGCATTTATCCAAAGAATAAGGTTCCCCTTGACACTGTCAAACAAAACCTAGCTAGCTATATCATGTATATATCAGTTTTCCTGGATTTTCTTTTCATGGTAGATCATGCATGGAAACCTAGTTATGGAAAGTTGGAAACATATATATTTGAAACATAAACGGCGTTCTTGCAGTTTCCAAGGATCGCATTGGAACCCTAAACATTCTGCCTTAGTTTCGATCCTGTTACCTTATCTTCTGTTTCTACTTTTTCTCTTTTTTTTTTCGTAGATGTGTTTCTACTTTTTCAAGCAAATAACAAAAACAGATGATTGAGAAACTTTTATATATAGTGGCTGCAACCGAAGTCAAGAGGTCAAACCAACTTTTAAGGGGTATCCTAAGAAACATTTCAAAGAAAAAAAGTTATTGATTTGGGACATATATCATTTTTAAATTATTA
Organism: Pterocarya stenoptera; assembly: GCA_003123785.1. Lineage (NCBI taxonomy): Eukaryota > Viridiplantae > Streptophyta > Magnoliopsida > Fagales > Juglandaceae > Pterocarya > Pterocarya stenoptera. The sequence continues at coordinate 100,131 of QEOT01003318.1, read as the reverse complement.
TTTGAATCAAATAGTTTACAGTTACTGTTTTTGGATGATATTTTTCTCTAATTTACTATATATTATTATTTTTTTATATAGTTGAGAGCATGAATGATACTCTTAATAAATATAATGTGCCTTGTTATTAAAAACATATGATTATATAACATATATAATTTTAGTTTTATGGATATAAAATTTTTATGATAGGTATATAGATTGAGAATGGTATCCCCATGTGACTAATCTCATTCTGTTGTCCAAGATTTCATAACAATCAACTGTCACTAGATATTGCACTAATTGGAAATGAGTAATGTTGTAGTCACAAAAAAATTATACAAAAGTAATTTTATAAATTGACATAGGTTCATATGGTCCATTAGATATACTTTATAATAAAAATAATTTTACAATCTGACAAATTACATCAAACCATATCAATTTACAAGATTATAAATTTTGTGTGATCTATTTTAACTTTATCCATATTTTTAAAGAGAAGTCATGTTAAGTTTCCAAAACGAATTGTTGTTCATGAAACTGAAATGATTAAATATCACACGTTATATCTATTTTAACTTTATAATCTGATGTAGGATAATAAATCACTAGATATCAGTTTGGGAGTTTTATTTTTGTAAAATTTCACAGAAAAACCAAACAAGAGAGGGTACTTGCAATTCAAGTATATTATATATTTGATATATCGAAAACATCTTCTTACCTTAACTTCCAATGGCCATAATCTACCGCAAAAACTTTGCCATTCTACACACAGGTTCGCACCTAGCTGCCATCTAGTTAAACAGTCACTGCACTAAGCTTGGTCAAATCCAAAAGGCTTACGAAACGTATGAAGCCTAACCTCTTGGGCTCAACTCTTAATATTAAAGTAATTAATGAGATAAGCTAGCTAGAGGCAACGGTGCCACTAATCCTTGAACAAATTGCAGACTAGTAAGTAAATAGTAAATAGAGAAATTAAGTTCATCTACCCACCAAAGTTGACGAGGCTGCGGCCGGATTACTTTGACAGACGGTCAACTACATAAAGTAGTTTTCTTTTATCCGTGCATTCTTCTCATTTTCTTTTTCTTTTTCTTTTTCAAGAAAGAAATGAAAGGAAGAGAGAAAGTTACATACAGTGTAGAAAATCAAAGACGAACAACAGCAAAAACGTAGAAAACCCATGACTCAGAGTTCTCTCTCCGTTCAGTCATTTCAGACATGCACTGGGCCCCAACCTCCAATTCTAACCATTCACAAGCAACTTTTTCTCACATGCCGTACACACACATTCACTGAGGACTACGTCTGCTGTCTCTCTGAGTTTTGAATTTAGTGCTTTCCACCGGAGTCTAAGTCCGTCTACCCTACCGATTTTTATTTCCAGCATCAGGTTTTTCGATACAACAACATGTCCTCCTCCTTGACTGATAAGTGAATTCAGCGGTTGCCAGTGAATTGGCTCAGACCCATAGCTGAGCCCAATGAAGCAAACTTTGCTAGCTCATGTGCTAAGAAGGGCCGTTGAGATTCTCCCCCTGCTCCCATGCCGAGAAAATCTCTAGTTAGACTGTTTTGATCAATACCTTTTGAGCCTCGATGATTCTTTAATGGAACTGCCTCATTTTGTATTCCACTACTGTTACTTTGCATCATGAGATGTTCAAAACTGTTTGATGGACTTGTTAACGATATCGAATTTGAACTACTGCCCAGTATTCCATCAGCCATTGGCAAAGTGCCAGTTTCTGTGAAATTTTCGGGCTGCTTTGAATTTTGAAAGACCTGGTGCAGCTCATTTCTGTTTTGGTTGAGAGTATTGAAGCTCGTTGTGCTGGAAGAAGAGGAACTCATAACTCCAAAGCTGCTGCAAAAGAGTGATGGGTTGCTTCTTGTAGAACCCATCTGCGCTGCCTTCTGCAAAAGTGCAGTGGCGGACAAGGGTGAAGCCGACTTTGATTGCTTGTTTAGGCTATCCGAGTAAAGTGGGGATAGGGTTTCCACCAAATTTCCTTTGTTCCCTCCCTCCTCTTTCATTTCTTGAGGTGGTGCTGTTAAAGAGAGAGTTGCGTTTGCTGAACTCGGAACGCTCTTGTCAAACGTCGACCCTTGAAACTGACTGAAGTTTCCGAAATTTGCCATCGAAGATGAACCAAAGAGATTGGCCGACGCCGCTTGCACTAATTCAGGAAAACGAGTAGAATTACTTGAGGATGCGTATAGATGAGGATTAGCCACCATTTCATTAGGATTAAACTGAGAATTTGCCTGGTTAAGCCAAAGTGATAATCTGGGCTTCTGATGATCCATGCCAAGAGAGCTGCCCATGGCCATGCTGTTGAAATCTGGTCGAAACCCCTGGATAAAGGGGGCCATTCCAGCACCATCTTGAACGCCACGGACCGACAATCCATGAGCCAAACCTCGTTGAGGATCTATCACAGTCTCATTCAGTGAATCATTTCTGAAATTCAAATTGGTAGCAGAAAGTGAAGTAAGCCTTGCACTCTCATCAGCTAAGGCATCACAAAATGCTCTGTGGGTGATGAAGCTATCCTTCCTGTTCAAATCAAAGCAAACCCCACTATTCATCATTACCTAATTATCATAGGGTCGTATTAAATTCGATCGGTTATTTTCTTTTTCTAGTCAGGTTGCATTTAATTTGTTCCCAAAGTCATAAAACACTCTACGCGAGCATTTATTTCTACTACAATATATCCATTATCCAAGACTCAGAAAGAAAGAAAGAAAACGAGAGAATGGTGAAGAATACCTGGAAAAAAGGGTTCCACAGTCGCACTTGTACTCCCTAGTTCCACAGGTCTTCGAATGAGCTTTCCAGTCTGATTGAACTGCGTATTTCTTTGAACACTTCTCACACTTCCATTTTTTTTCGCCATGTTTCCTGCTGTAATGTTTCTTTATGCCGGTGAGGTCCCCAAGAGCTCTCGACGGATCGTTGTGGACGCAGGCCTTTACCGGACAAATATAAACCTTCTTCCGGACCTCTTTGTTAGTCCTTTGCTTGAGCTTCCATGGAAGGTTATGACCCCTTCGGTGAAGTTGTAGATTCTGATCCCTCTGGAAGCCTTTATTGCATATTTCGCAGATGAATCTGTTCGTTGCCATGAGTGTCTTCGGTGAAATAGCAATAACCTCGGCATCTGGATCTGTTAAGAAGAAAAGTAAAACTATAAATAAACTCTAATTAATCAATAATAATAATAATAATAATAACAACAACAACAGAAGAAAGTGAATAAAAGAGAAAGAAAACAATATAAGCATGCCTTACCAGGTGTTCCTGGTAGATTTCTCTTCTTCTTGACAGCTGGATTAGGATCGGGTTTAGGGTTAGGGTTTGTGGTTTGTTCTTGAGCAAACGCTCCGATTGCAGAGGGTAATGAAAAAGAGTCACCAGACATCATTTGGGTTTGAATTCTACGGCTTATTTGAAAATTAGTTAAAGCAAAACAACTAGCTTTCTAAAGCTAAACTGCTTAAGACCTCGCTTGCAGTACTGGACAAGAAAACAAGCTGGGTTTCCCGAACACAGAAAGAAATCTTTGGCAATACTCAAATCTTTGACGCTCGGATTCTGCCAAAAGACAAGAAAAAAAACCCAAATTAAGCTTGAATCTAACAACCCTCCACGAAAAAGGAGAAAAAAATGCTACAGCCCGGACTCTTCTGAAAGAGATCTGGATTACTTGCTTTGTTTGTTTGATCTCGAAAAGAAAACACCAAATACCATGATGGCTAAAGAGAATATCTCATCTTATATTCTATCTCGGTTCACCATCTTGCAGTCGTAGTCTCTCTTATGCATAGTCTCTCTTTTATCTACTCGTATCCTCAAAGTCGGTCAGCCACAGATAATTTAGATGGGCCACCACACAAACTCTCTCTCTTCTGTTGTAGAAGTGTGTGCAAGACAGTGAGGTAGCTCCTTTCTGCTAGAATGTGTAGGATTTTGTGTCTTTTTGTAGCATTTTTTAGCTCATACTCCAATAATTATGTTTATAAAAACAGTCCATCGAATATCTGCAAGCATCGATAACGTTATTTTATAGAAAAGGAAAACAAAGAACGAGGGTTCGTGCATGTAAAAAAGGCTAAACGATGGGATGGTTTTACTAGAGGGCTGGGCAACGAGAAAATATTGGAGAAAATGGTCATAGAAAAGGCAATTGCCTTTACAACCCTCGATCGGGCACGAAATGATTTAGCCATAATTAAAGCTCTGCCCTCCTATTTAGCATGTTGTGGATCAGCTAGCTAGAGGTCCAGAGAGAGAGAGTGAGAGCGAGAGGGAGCGAGCAGCAGCAGCAACAGACACAGTGAGAGGAAGCTGAGTTGTGTTTCACGAGACAGTAGTATCGATAGGACCGTCCGTGATACCTCTGTCGACTCAGGTGGGACCCAAAATAAGACTGTGTTTCTGCATGCAGCACCACCCACCATTGATCATCATCCCAGAAAAGTTTGAGTACGTTTGTGGCAGTGATACATCCCCATTGCAATGATGGTTATACGACTTTGTAATATACACGTATTTGTTAGCACACCATGGATCGGATGGCTCATGGCTAGTAGTACTCATGCTACTCGTGATCTGTAAGCAGCTTGTTTCGTGTTTGGAGTCTGGACCACATGGCCGGACAAAATACGTTACGCTTTCATATGTTTTCTACAGGCAATAAAGTCTATATGTACAGATCTATCTCTAATTTTAGTATGGTCCCAGAACACTAATCCTCTAGATAGTTGCAGTGTAAAAGTAAATAATAATTTTAAAAAAAGAATAGAGTTTTTTTTTATTTTTATAGATCTTCTATTTATTTATTTATTTTTATAAGAATTGTGCGATGCTTATAGACTACACGATTGTAAATATCAATTTTTTATCCAAAAATTATATATAGTTACCAAGCTATTTACATATTATATATATCTAAATCTTTTCAAATTGGTTATATATAAATATATATATATATTCTATTCTTAATTTGAAGTCTAGAACACACCATTTGCATCATTTAAATAATTAGATTTATTTTGTAAGATTTAAATTTTATTTTTTATTTTTTAAATTAAATTATGTCACATAAACAGCATTGTGAATGTGATATAGAGATCTTAAAATACTTGTATTTTTCGAATTATAGAAAGTATTAAAGTTGAAAATTTATTTAAAACCTTGATCGATCACTGTTTTTTATTAGGAATTAATTCCAGAATTATTTAAAATTTGAAATTTTAATTCCTAATATTGTCCTTAGTAATATTCTTAAATTATAAATTGAGATGAATTATATAATTATTCATTGTGTTATGATCTTCAATGTAAATTGTAATTAAATTACTAACTGTATTAATCCTCATCATAAACCAAAAAAACAAACTTATCACATCCGGCCTAGCTAGATATTCTCCGATCGCTGTTCGAACTTGGATTCGTCCAATTGATCAAGAAGATAGACTTATAATTATATAAGTCTTTTGGACAGAAAAAGTCGAAAAAATCACAATAAAAAATTAATGATAACTGATTATTCATTAATTAATCAGCAACATTTTAAAATCCAAACCAACAGGCCCAAAGGAAAAAAAATAAAAAAATCCAACCATGAACAGTAGAGAAAAGGTTCCTTTTTAATTTTTTTAAGATAATTTTTAAAATAATTAATTGTCTGTCTACAATATGCATGATACTGCATGCTATAGTAGTATAGTAGGATCCCCACGTGATTAAGCAGTACTTATAAAAGAGTATAACTTTTGATTTCTTAGTTGTAGGTCCCCCAATCGTTTTTCTTCTAAATTCAAGGAACATGTGCACTTATATATATGTCAGTACGCGTACCACTTCATATATAAATATATATATATATATTTAACAAATAAAGCAAACATTTGGACCAAATAAATAACTAGCTTGCATGCTTTCGATCATATATTTTGGTTAATGGAGTTAGTACAAATTAATTATATATCTCGATCCCATGTGATCAATCTATTTTAATTTATCAGCAAACATTGGCAACAAAATCGAAGCCTTGTCTTAATTTCCAATTAATTGATCAAAGGAAAAAGGCCGAGAACAATGTTTTTGTGAAATATGTCCACAACACAAATTGCCATCATGAAATTAACCCACTTACATATGGCCGCATCGGTTTCCCTAATCAGTACCTTACCTTCAATATTGTTGTTGTACTGGGATACAGGTCAGCTTAAAAACTTAGGTCTGTTCGGGGTTGCGTTGCTTTTTTGGATAATGCGAAATATAGTTAAATTTTAAAAAAAGTTGTCAATAAGCAAAAATATTAGCTTACACAACTTTCAAACTTTTAAAGATATTATCATAATTTAAAAAAAAAATCAAATAATCGTCGTTTCTATTTCAGAAAATATTTTTTTAATTTATTTCTAAACAAATATAACATGTTTGAAAATATTTTAAACATATGGTTATCAAACAGTAAATAAATTTTTAACAGTAAAATTTCTTACTTAAATTATAAGCTCTAAAACTAGCTAGAAGTTATATTTTCTACCGTAATCCAAACATGCACTTCCTAAAGATAATCATGTCATGTTTTCGATTTGTTTCGACTTGGAAAAAAGTCACGTACGTACGTACTAATAATATTGGTGCATGCATTTGGTGAGATTGCAAGTGATCACCTGGTTCACATGCATACATGCAGCATGCTCAAGCTGTACTTCCATTATTGTATTTCTTTGACTACTGATCGAAGGTGCGGGAAATTGCATTAATGCACAACAGAGATTTCTAGCCATGCAATATTTGTACTAAAGATCAGTTCTCAAATACACCAAAAATAAATATCCATGCAATCTTTAGTTAGTAATTGATAAGCCAAAAAAAAAAAACAGTGATTGAAATAATAGCTTAGAATTGGCTATCAATATGTGGACTTGTAAAAAGATTAATTATCAATTAATCAAGACAGCAACTTACAGATATCTACATTATTGGAGTGGCCAGTACCCTAATACTACAATGTTCTTTATATATATATATATAATATGCTCTTTTATTAGCTCTATGCCTGGCCTGCATTCTTTTCCATTTATTAATCTCTGAACAACATGGATATATATGGTGTTTATGTAAACATGATGAGTCTAAAGAGTCGGGGGCAAGGCATGAACCATGCAGCCTAGCTGCATCATCTTGTCCTGCTGCATGCATGCATACCCAAAACTCATAAAACACTTCTGTATAATCATCTTGTTGTCATGATCCTATAGCTAGCTAGCTGATTCAACCGGCAGCTTTCAACCTCGCAATTGTTAGAATATAGATCAGAGACAAAGACAGGACACATAAATTACGCACAATCTTATATGACATTTCTCGCATTTTTCATGCATGCCGGAGCAACGTGTAATGTCTCATTAATTATTATTTACCATGCATGACCCATGTCTTTATCCAATTAGCTGACTTTGAGCTTGCAGATGATCTGCTAGATAGATAGCTAGCTTTTGCTCTCATGATCAACACAATAATTGATGAAACTAGCTACATATAAGGAAAAAGAATATTATAATTACGTATAATTAGATAATTCAACTCATGTTTTGGCTCCATGCACTCGGAGCTTCCCACCAAGCAATTGATGCTTCCTTATCCCAATTCAGTATCCAATGCTAGCTATCTCTTTTACACAAACATGTGCACCCAAGCTTACAATAAATACATGCACGAAACCCCAAGTACTGTTAGTTCCATAGATCAAAATTACCTTAATTCCCAGCTGGTGCGGAAAGAGAATGATGATCTACGTTATTATATTATATATATGTATGTCCGACCAGATAAGGACATCCTTTGCATCGATCCATTCATGGAGTTGAAGATTCCCTTCTGCCTCCCCGATAAACATAGAGATCAAAACCCTAGAAGGCACATCGATCCTCTTTGTTTATTATGTCAACTGCTTAATTGGTCTTGCACGGAATCATTTAACAAAAGAGTATTGAATTGCATGATTCGTTTGATGATTAAAAAAATTTAACGCTAAATTAATTTATCTTTTCGTGTTAATTAGATCTTCAAACTAGATATATGCATATATATATTATTATATATATTAAATAAATTATTTATGGATGTATTTTCATATCATGTGAATGCCCATGTCAAATTTTTTTTAATCACACAATATGAATGAGATATGATTGTGACTAACCCCAAAGAGTTGGCCCAAGTGGTGAAGGCTTTGGTTTTGGGGTATAACTCCCTTCAAAGTCCAAGATTCAACACCTCATACATGGTGCAAACAATCCTTTATGGCCATATCCTGTGGAGAAAAACCAACGATTTAACCAATTTCATGTAGGGATACTTTCGAGAGTGCGGGGGTTTACTCTGCAGGGATGAGTCTAAAGGGCTCTACCTTGGAGAGGTTCTCTGACATTAAAAAAAAAAAATGATTGTGAATTGTGAAATAGAGAACAGAATGTCATTTCAGCAAGATCAGCGTGATCAACAACTAACTGATTCAGGAATTTATCTTTGAGATGGTGAATGAGTAATATACAAATTACACTACAATAAATCTAATCTTTTGGGACGAAGAAAATTTAGGACGAATTTAATTTCATCCTAAAATGTCACTTTTAGAGATGAAATTCTTCGTTCGTCCCAGATCAATGTCCCAACAGTCTGATTATCATTCGAACAAGAGACGTGACGTTCGAACAGAAGGATTTGGGACCAAAATCTAGCATCTCCAAACAGGTTTACTATTCGAACTGATGGCCAACCAATCAAACTAACATAAATTTCTATTCAAACGTATAATAGTAGTTCGAATAGACATTTTGGCGAAATAATTGCACATATTTTGGGCACGAAGTATTGAACTTTGTTGGAACCGAAATATTTTCATTCAAATGTAAATAATATTGTTCAAAGTTTGAACACAAACATGTTGTTCAAACTCATAGATTTTGTTCGAACTTATAGCATTTTAGTTTCATTAAATATAAAAATAAATCATGTGTAAACATTTTTACATGATGTCCATTGTGTAAAACCATTAACTAGATAAAAGACTATATTAAAATATATAACATCTCAGAAAACATAAGTTAATGTATAGTAATTAATTTACTCCGTGCCCAGAGTCCTAGCAATCAGCTCTATTCCCTTCAAACAAGCATTTACCCTGTTTATATGTCGATCAATGAGAGGCATTATGCTCTTCTCTATATCATCGACAAGGCTCATCCGCAGCTCAGGAATTGCCGCATGGGTCTCTATGGGCAGAATATCAGCAATAGCAGCATCTACTTCTGTGCACACAATATCAATAAATGCCATATAGAACTCTGTGTGCACAATATCACCAATGTCATATGTACGTCCAGCTGTTGTGGTGGCGGTAGTAAATCTCCATGAGGGTGGAATACTTGTGCCCTCAGTAGGCTCTAACTGTTGCCTAGTAAGGAGGTGGCCCGCACTTTTGCTCAATTTGAAGATAGTTGTTGAGCCGATTTGTGATTGCCGACGCTCAGACGAAGTGACCTCCACTCCTGCAAACAGAAGTAGTTTAGAGATCATTAGCACAAATGGAAGACTACTTCCCGACAAGTACATAGACTCATATCTGATTCGGGACAGGTAATATAGGGTCAGATCAATTGGATAGCCTCTCACCAATCATATGAATCTAGCTCAATCAATGCTTAAATTTTTCTTATACTTCCTCGGGTCTATATTAAATGTGATGATTAGCACCAACATCCAAAAGAATGTTGTGCAATCAACCTGTTTGATTGCCTTGTCGCCATGATAAGAAGGAGTTGTATCCTAGACCATAAATCGACATACCTACTAATCTTTGGAAAGCTCGTCCTCTGGAACAGTTTGCTCCATGAGCTCCTCGATTCCATCCTCTTGTTGAGCTCCTTCCAATGTAAGATATGCACGGAGCTCACAAGGGATGTGAAGAATCTCAACTATCTTGTCAGCTAGTGTAATACTCACCTCCCATATAGTGAAGGTGAATGCCTCATCTGCGACACCCATTTCGCTGACTCCCTGATATAACTTGTACACTAGGTCAAGATAGGCAACCCCTAAGTGGTCACCGATGGGACCCCATACTCTATCAATGAATATAGA